>PVKA01032751.1:0-25012 GCA_004027165.1 Ctenomys sociabilis
ATATTCTAATTCCTCCAGATGTAACATATAGAAAATAGCAAAGAGCATAATTCAAAAGGCAAGAGAAGTTTCTTTATGTTCCTGAATAAAGAACAAAGAGTTCTCAAAATGATAGTTATGCAGGACTATGTAAAATATATTAGATGAACCCATTTAAAAGGTCATTGAAGATTTCTACACCCTGAGAAACCCACTCAGATGCCCCACCTGTCCCTCTCAGACAGGAGCTTTCTTTCCCTCAATAAATATATTCTGTTCATAAAAAAAACAAATGATGTCTTTGTCTATTGCTAAAGAGTAGGACAAGATTTCATCATTCTCAACTTTTATTAATGTTCAAGGATCCCAGTTAACTATTCTCTGAAGTCACTTTTCTCCTCCAGAGCTTCACTATTGCACTCTTTACCTCAGCATTTCTGAGAGTGTATATTAGAGGGTTTAACATAGGTGACACCACAGTGTAAAAGACAGCAACAGCTTTATCAATGGGTAGAATGGTCACTGGGCGCAGGTACACAAATATGCAGGGCACAAGCGATAATACAACAACTGTAATGTGAGACACACAGGTGGAGAGGGCTTTACGCCTACCCTCCAAGCTATAGTTCTTCAGGGACTGAAAGATGACTATGTAGGACACCATCAATAGGAGAAAGTTTAACAAACAGATAAACCCGCTGTTGGCAGCAACAAACAGACCCAGGGTGTGAGTGTCCATGCACACAAGTTTCAACAAAGGGTACAAGTCACACATAAAGTGGTCTATGACATTGGGGCCACAGAAGGGCAGCCACACTGTAAACAGGATCTGAATACTTGCATGAAGAAATCCTCCAGTCCAGGCCACTCCCACGAGCAGAATGCACAGCTTGCGGCTCATGATGGATACGTAGTACAGAGGTTTGCAGATGGCCACGTAGCGGTCATAGGCCATCACTGTCAGCAAGATGATCTCAGTACCACCAAAAATGTGCTCTGCATAGACCTGAGCCATACAGCCATGAAAGGATATGGCTTTCTTCTCTTGAAGGGAGTCCACAATCAGCTTTGGAGCTGAAGAAGAAGAATAAATTGTGTCTATCAAGGAAAGGTGACTCAAGAAGAAATACATGGGCGAACTCAGAGCCTGGCTGCTGAAGACGGTGACAATGATGAGCAAATTGCCAGAGATGGTCACTATGTACAGAACCAGGAAAGCCACAAACACTAGTTTCTGCATTCTGGGGTTCTGTGTAAGACCAATTAAAATGAACTCAGTCACATTTCTGTTATTCTCCATGCATTTACTGTGAGTAAGGAGAACTCCTGAAACAAATGTCTATCCTGTAAAGAAATAAAGAGCAATGAACCATAGAAAATCATATAGTCCCAAAGTCTGCCTTTTTATTACCCTGGTATTTGATGTGTTATTCTTTTTCTTCCCAAGTCTCTTCACAAATTAGAAAACTCAAAACTTATCTTGACTGTCTTAGTTTTTTATTTCAATTTCAAAGAATACTCTTATATGACATAAAACACTGAAAGGAAACAGATTTCACTCCCTAGAATCAAAACAATAAATGAAAAATTTCATTGGGATGTCAGTATGATGTAATAATTTTTAGAGGTAATAATTTCGGAGAATAGTATACTAAAACAAGACAATTATCTCCATAAGCTATTTATAGTTATCCATATACAAGAGTTGAAAATTTACTGATAATGGTTATACAATTTAACTTTGAAGATTATAGGTATTGCATGTATATTTTAATAAAATTCAAAATTGGAATTTTGATAATTTTTCATAATTTTTTCCACATGTATTACAGCATCTATGCAGCATTTTCCTTTCCTTCACACCCTCCCCATGTACATGGAACTAGAGGTCACGGTGGTAAGTGATTACCACAGATGATTACCATATAATATAATAATATACTACCTATATTAATTTCTCTCAAATGTAGAACCTCAAACACATGAATCAGGATGTGTGGAATAGTGATTGTCAGATGTGTGAGTGAGTCTTGAGGAAGGGAAGGTTAGGTAACACTAAAATAGAGATACAAAACCCTGCGATGTTCCATGGCACAGTGAGGTGGGTATACTTCACAGCAAGATAGTACTTATTTTATAAGCATTGAGACTAGAAAAGCTCAAAGGCTCCAAATATGAAGGAAAAAAAAAAGAAAATGGCATTATTCTGAATAACTCAGTGCCTACTGTGGACATGGATGTTAAATGATCCTGTGGTCGCCAGTTAGTGTTAGCAATTGTTACATAGCAATCAAAAATAAAATGAAAATGTGCTAACACCTGTACCCATTGACTCTTTGTGATGTGTAGGAAATTTTACCAGTAAATTTATTGCAATATTTAGGAAATTAGATTAGGGTGTGCTATGATGGGTGATATTTCCTTTTGTGTTATTAATGTTTTCCTAATTTCTCTAGTTTTCCTTGCAAATTTCATGATCAAAAAAAATGTACACAGAAATTTACAACATTGTGTATGTTTCTATAACTTCCTGGATGTCTGTCCCAGTGGTTCTACTTTATGATTGGAGCCAGTCAAAAAATGAAAATTTCACACACTCGTCTAATTTTATCTGTTAGCTCATTTTCTTACAAAACTATCTGGATATATTTAACGAGCAGGTCTTTTATAATTTTGCATTCCTTCATTTCCCGTAGACCACACAAGCACAAAAATGCAAAGAACTCTGTCTTATGCTAAATTTGATGAAGTTGATATGAAGTAGCAAATGCAAGCACAAAACCTGCTTCAATTTTGTATTTTAGTCCTAAGGTCAAAAATTAGAACTCCAATCTTTAATACTCATATTTTGATAAAAAAGAAAGAAAATGCTAGTTTTCTCTATAAGATCCCTAAAATTGAGAGTCAAAATTCTACAGATCTTCTTCCCAGGCAGGGAAGACATTTTTTTATTTAAGTATTTTCAAGTAAATCTTTTAGGTGTAAAACAGCTTTTCCCCATTATATTAATATACAGAGATTCATTTTTAGACCACACATGTATGAATAATGATTTTCCTTCTTTGCATTGCATACAGTCACCATTATTCCAAATGGTTTATATGTACATTATATGCACATTTTATTTAATCCTCACTACAATGCTAGAGTTTGGTATACTCTTGTTTGTACTTCAAATGAAAGTAAGCTGTAATTAGGATGGAAATTACTTAACCAAAAGACTAATGAATTATTTTTTTAAAAAAGAGGATCCTTTATTCAAATCCAGGCTGCCTATCTCTAGCTTGTCCGCACACATTCAGAACATCCTAAGTTTGGACCTACTTTAGTTATGTGGATCAGCAATGCCAAGGTTTAGCCAAGTGCACTAGTGACCAGAGCCACCACCTGTGATCTCAGGAGGTCCATGCCAGATGGCATGACAAGCTGAGATCTGCAGCATGTGATGCTAATGCGAAATTCTATTGGATACATCACTGGAATTGTGATGCATCAAAAATTCTCAGGTACATTCCTCTTGTTGATTTGCTCATGCCTTAAAGATGAAGAAACTGAGGAATAGGCAAAGAAAATCCAAGGAAATAAACTCATTGACTAATGCAGAACACAGGATAATCGAGGTCTAATAATTACTAAAACTTCTGTTTTTTTTAACATTATTTTTTTTCACCACCATATCTGCCTTCCTTAGAAAGCACTAATATGAGAATATATAAAGAAAACTAGCCCTAAAAAGACAGAAAATTAATACTCAATTTATACTTTTCTATTCTGTCTAAAATAAATAAATAAAGGCTGAGTCTGACTGAAAAGATGGAGAAATTGAGTCATCACTAGGACCAAATTCCTTGGAGTCAAAATAAGCTCATGCCTGGTAGGAACAATATCTGAGCATGTCTAATAAACTCAAAATAAACTGTCACCCTACGCCCGGAATTTAATAAGACTACCAACTGCGGCAGAGGGTACACTGTCCCATAACGATCTTATTTTTTTGATGAATTTACCTTTGGGGCCTCAGTTTTAGGGTTGAAAGATTCCTTTGTAAAGCAGAATCCAAATGATGTTGCTCTGCCTCCCAACCTGACCCTCACATGCCTCAACTCAGCTCTGATGCCAATTTGCCTCTTTTATTCTCAGTTGCGTCTCATATTTCCTCCCACGAGTACATGCAGTACAAGATGTGATTATTTTATTCACTGAATGAGCATGAGAAAAAAAGGATAAAATAGTAATGAAACAGTTAAAGGTGAGACTTCGTCTCATTTTTCTTCCCTAGAAATTATTAAAGTAACAGGATTATTTCAAGGACATTAAACACTTTACATAAATCAACCTCCTGCCAGGAAGATGGCTCAGCAGTATAAACACCTGCCTAACAAGTAAGTCCAAGTCATTCATTCAATTCCTGGTACCACAAAACAAATAAAAACGAATCAATCTTCAACCATCTAAAGCACCATATCCTATGTCATGCCACAGAGAAAACTCTCTGCAACCCTTCTAGATATGGAACACTTTTCAAGCTGAAAATCTTAGACATTAATGCAGAATTCCATAAATTATAAACATTTTCCTGTGAAATTTTACATATATCACTTTAAGAGAACAAATATTTTTGCAAAATATCTTAAAATATATAAAGTGAATCCTTCATCAAGTACTAGAATTTTAGTTATAAATCCCATGTTGATTATATAATGGTCTGTCTTAGAAAAGATGCCATGCAGTATATAAGCTTGAATATGGATGGATCCAGGAAGGAGAAGTGTAGTGGGAGAAGAAAAAAGAAAAAGCCTTTTTATGAACACATATAAACTCCCCACGAGGAATGGAATCATTATGTACCAAAAACACGAATTGCTAAAAATAATTTTTAAACATTAAACCCCAAAATTGACACTGAAAGAAATAATAGAAAAATAGCCTTTGTGTAGACCTAAAAATAATGTAAAAAGGACTTAAGAAGCTGAACTTCTAGATAACTCTGGTTACCTTTTCAGGCAAGCATCACCAGTATGTTCATAAATGTGAAATAATCATTTCCCATAGCTATTCCAGCAGTATCTTCTATAAGGTATGTTTCTCAAATTCCCTGTAAAGTACAGTATCATATGAAGCTGAAAACGTCAAGGTGGCACCAATTTGGCAAAGGAATTCATCAAGCAATTTTTCAGTGTTCCAGTGCCTTCAAACCTCACACCAAATAGCAAAAATATGTACCATGTTTTATTTGAAATTCAAAGTCCTTATGTGCTAAAAGGAATTTTTTGATCTTCCCTGCAACAAAATCTTAGGTTTCAAAACAAGGGACACAAAAACTTTTCACACTGAATGTCTGTTTATTCTGTCTTGAAAATAAGAAAATAACTTATGGAAACATTGTGTCGAGAAAAGGTACTGGAAATGTTATTAAAAGACATATCCTTCTGTTTTATTCTTTGTCCTCTCCTCATGAATTATCACTGGATTGTAAAGAAGTTTACCTTAGATATGAATGTTGAGCAGAATTTTTCTAGAAACAAGGTGTCTTCAACTGATTTTATCTTTTCCCTGTGCTTAACCACACTAACAGCCTACATTTCTAGTCTGGAAAATTATGCAAAGAAGCACTGCTCTGGTGAGCCCTTAAGTACCCAGAGTTGGCACATAGAGGTCTCTAAATGCTGTGTGATAACTGTGTAGGGATTCACTCAGCTTGAATATCCCTGAGGAAATTTCCTCACTGCCTGAGGTCAACCCTGAGAGGTTGAGGTACTGATTACATCTCTCTGCTGCACCCTAAACATACTGGGACATAGTCTGGCCATAGGAATTAAAACATGGAACGTAACATAATTTCTGACATCTAGTGTCATATCTAGAGCTGGGAGATAAATGGAGGCGTAAAGCCTCCTGTCCTTTCCAAATGTGGAAACCAAAGCTCTATGTTGATTTTCACCTCTTCCCATTGAGGTTTTGTGGAAAGTTAGGAATTTCATGGGCCCTTTAGTGGAAGTGGTCTCACGTAGGCCAAGAGACTTCCACTTCTCCCCCCTCAGAAATGACACCAACAAATATGTTGTGACATCAACACATATTATCGAAATTACTCTGCAGCCTGGAGAAAAGATGTTGTGTAAATTACAGATGATAAAATGTTAAACATTAGAATACAGCTAGATAGTGAGTGGAGATCCAGAAAAAATAATTGTCCTATTGTTCTTTAATATTGATTTATGTCTTGAACTTTGTTTGTGTAGTAATAGCGACTTTGCTTACATTTTGCATGATATAAGTTTTTCTATACTTCTACATTCAGATTACATGTGTCTCTGAATTTAAGAATTTCTCATGCAGAAAACATAATGTTTTTGCATTCATTCTCTAAATCTTTGCACTTTAATTGGACTGTAATTGTCATAATGTAGCAGCCTATTTTGGGTAAATACAAATGACTATAATACATAAGAAATTTGTCTACTTAAAGCTCTGTTCCTTTCCTCTCTTTGTGCTGTCAGTGGGAGAGTAAGAATCAGTGTCCTATTTTTTTTGATACAAGCAGCTATAATATAGAGTGGCATCAATCTGAGGAATAATTCCCCATAAGAGGGTGGTCAAGATGTCACTTGAGGCAAAGTGGGGAACTAGTATTAACTGCAACTTCCATTGTAAATTTTTGGCCTGGGTTCTGTGTCACACAGTGTACAGAGACAGACTGGGGAAGGCCCACCTTCTGAAAGGCCCTGAAGCCAAGCTGGCTTTCTCAAAGAACCTTGGAAGACTCTGAGCATCCTGCAAAGCACTGCCTCGGTGATTCCTGCGAGCCACAAAATGCCAAACAGCAGGAGCAAAATGCAATCTCAATCATCTAGCTCACCCAGAACAAATCCAGGAGAGAAACACATAACAAGAATTTGGAAATCACACACCTGAAATCTATGAAATGATAAGAACTGAAGTAAAGAAACAAGTCCATCAGATTATAGCACAAATAAGATCAGAAATAATCTTTCAGGTCCAAAATGGAAGAGGAATAATTGTGAAATAATTGCTCAGCATAGCTAAAGACACTGATTTTTTTAAAAAAAGAAAAGAATACAAAAATGATGGAAATATAGAATGATCAATACAGGAAAGAATTCGGATGCACAAAGCAGACATAAACAGATATCCAGGAAATTAAAATCTCTACTGAAAGCTGGAAAAACCTCTTAAATGAAACGAAAGATGGATTTTCAGACCTCTAAAACAGTGCTGAAGCTAAAGAACTTGAAATAAAACACCTTTTAAAACTAATATGGAACCAGGAAATGGCAAATCAGCAGCTACAAGATAGTGCAAAAAAGTAATATAAGAATAACAGGTATCAGTGAACCAGTGGTAGACAACACAAATGACATTAAAAGACTATTTACAGAAGTATTAGCAGAAAATTTTTGGAAAGCACAAAAGAAACTGACATGCATGAAAATGAAGCATATGAAACTCCACACTGCCATAATCACAATAAATCTACACCTAGACACAAAATAATCAAAATCTCAGAAATTCAGCAAAAGACTAGAATATTAAAACCGCTAGAGAGAAGAAACAGCTCACTTACATGGAAAACTCATCAGAATCATGGCTGATTTCTCACAACAAACCATCAAATCAAGAAGATATTGGAATGAAGTATTTCAGGTCCTGAAAGATAACAACTTCCAACTCAGATTGATGTTCTTTTCAGAGCAATCTATCAAATTCAATAGCAGAATAAGATCCTTTCATGACAAAACACTTAAAAAAAATACATGACCACCAAACCAACACTACAAGAATACTCACAGGTATTCTACAAAGAGACAGAAGTAATCACAACTTCAAGAAAAACAAAAAGGAACCAGCAAACAGCACATAAATAAAAACAGGGAAAAATACAGAACCTATAATAGGAAAATAACATGACAAAGATAAGGTAATATACATATATATCAGTTTTAACTATCATTGTAAACTGCCTCAGTTCACCAATTAAAAGAAACAGACTACCAGAGTAGATTAAGAAACAAACTCAAAAACAATGTGCTGCATATAAGAAACACATTTAACTCAAAAGGAAATTCACAGACTAAAAGTCAAATGATGGGAAACAATACTCATTGCCAAAGGAAATCAGGAAAAAGCAACTAGATATCCTAGTTGCTGACAATGAGAACTTTAAACCAAAAATCATCCAGAGAGATACATGTCACTACGCACTTCTTAAGGGAAGACAAAAAAGATGAAAATACAGCAAGTATAACTATATATACACCCAATGTAGGAGCACCTGCCTACACAAGACAAATTTTAACAGAAATTAAAAATGAAATGAAAAATAGTACAACAGTAATGGAAGAATTTAACAAGCCAGTGTCATAAAGAGATACATAGCTATGCAAAAATTAGCAAATAAGAGAACTAAACCAAACTTGTGAAAACATTTACTTGGTTCACCTTTACAAAAAGTTTCACCCATCAACAACAGAATACACATCCTCAATGGCTGCACACAGGACATTCCCCAAAACAGGTCACATACTAGAACACAGAGCACACTTGAGTAAATGCAAATCAACTGAACTTACCCCATGCACACTCTCTGAGCAAAGTTTAATAAAACTGGAAATTATTGAAAAAAGAAACTGCAAACACACCATAAACATATGGAAATAGAATAACAACCTCCAAAACAACCAGGGGGAAGAGATGAAATGAAATAAGAATGTTAAAAATATGTATAATCAAATTATAATGCACATACAACTTGCGAAAATCTGTGTGAGGCAATGGAAGCTGTTTTAAAAAGAAAATTTATAGCAGTAAATTTGCACATTGGGAAAATAGGACAAGATCAAATAAACAATCTCATGCTGCAATTCAGGCTCCTACAGAAAGAGCAAGTAAACCCCAAAAGAAGGCAGGAAATTGTAAAGATTAGGGCAGAAAGTAAGGCAGTGGAAATGAAGAAAATGATACAAAGAATAAATGAATCACAGAATTTATTCGTTGAAAGAACAAATAAAATTGACAAGTCCCTAGCCAAAATTCATCAAGAAAAGAAAAAAAAGAAACCAATATATATGCAATAAAGAATGAAAAGGGCAAAATCACTACAGACCCTAGAGAAATTAGAACATCATTTATTCCTACTTTCAAAATCTTTACACTCACAGCATGCAAAACACAGCAAATGGACAGTTTTCTAGATACATATGAAATGCCAATAAATAAGATGTAGAAACTCTGAATAACCCTATAATGAGAAGCAAAATTGAAAATATAGTAAAAAGAAAAAAACCTAATAAGAAAAAAAAGAAGAGGTAGCAATTGATTCACAGCAGAATTCTACAAGATATTTGGAGAACATTGAATGCCAACTTTTCTCAAACTCTTCAATTAAATTGAAAGAGAAGCAATTCTCACAAACACATTCCTGGAGGCAAGAATTACTCTGATTGCAAAACCAAAGAAAGATCCAACTAAAAAAGAGGACTACAATCCAATCTCTCTCTAAATGATATAGTACAAAATCTTCATTAAAAGACTAGCAAACAGAATGCAGCAACTCATCAAGAACATTATACATCATGACTAAGTAGGATTCATTCCAGGAAAACAGGGATGTTTCAGCATACACATATCCATGAATGTTATACACCACTTCAACAGAACCAAGTAAAATCACATGATCATCTCAATAGATACAGAAAAAGTTTATGAAAAAATACAACACTTATTTATGATAAAAACACTACAGAGAATTGTGATAGATTGGCTTTGTCTCAACATGATAAAAGCCATCTATGAGAAACCAACAGCCAACATTATACTAAATGGGAAAAAAAATTGAAGACCTTCTATTTAAAATAAGGAACAAGACAAGGTTGTCCACTGTCTCCACTCCTACCCAAAATAGTTGTGGAAATATTAGCTAGAGCAATTAGACAAGAAAAAAAGAAACAAAAAGAGTAAGGATTGGAAAAGAAGTGAAATTACCATTATTTGCAGATGTCACCATATGCTACATAGAGGACCCCAAATTCAGCAACATATCAGGATACAAAGTCAACACCCAAAATCTGTGGCATTTGTGCACAAAAAATAATGAACATACAGAGAAAGAAATTAGGGAAACCATGCATTTCACAATAACATGCAAATTAAAATGAAATAATTAGTAATCAGTATCACAAAGGATATAAAATATTTACAAAGTGAAATTTGT
Source organism: Ctenomys sociabilis (assembly GCA_004027165.1). Taxonomy (NCBI): domain Eukaryota; kingdom Metazoa; phylum Chordata; class Mammalia; order Rodentia; family Ctenomyidae; genus Ctenomys; species Ctenomys sociabilis. Next base: position 10,211 of record PVKA01032751.1, read on the forward strand.
TGTACTCTGAGAAAACAAGCTGAACAAGATTTGAGAAAATGGAAAAATTTTCCATAATCCTAGATAGGAAAACCTAATATTATGAAAATGGCCAAACTCCTAAAATTCTTATACAGAGTCAATTCAATTCCAGTAAAATACCATTACTGTACCTCACAGAGTTAGAGAAAACTTTCTTAAACTTCATTTTGAAGCAGGAGATACCAATAATATCTAAAGCAATTCTGAGAAATAAAGGAAAGTCAGGAGTTATCACAATCCTTGACCTGAAATTATTCTATAAAGCTACTGTTATAAAATCAGGATGGTACTGGCATACAGACAAACCTGAGAATCAGTGTAACAGATTAGAAGATGAAGAAACAACTGCAAATATGCTCATAAATCTTATCTTTGATAAAGGGGCCAGACATGCTCCTGTAAGAAATATAGTCTCTTTAATAAATGGAGCAGGAAAAACTGGTTTTCCACAATGAGAAGGCTAAAACTAGACCCATGTCTATCACCATGTACAAAGCTAAGGTCAAATGGATTGAAGATTTAAATATTAAACAGAAACACTAACTCTTCTGGAGGAAAATATAGATAGACATCTTAAAGACATATGGGTAAGGTAGAGAGTTCATGAACAAAAACCAAACTACAGGGGAAATACTTCAAGGAATTAGTAACAATGATATCATCTTTCTGAAAAATCTCTGTATTTCAAAGCAAATCTCCAATAGTGGAAAAAGAAAATCCACACACTGAGAAAAAATTATATCCAACTGTGTCTCTAGCAAAGGCTTTCTATCTAGAATATATAAAGCATTTACAAAAATCAAGACCCCCAATTTTATTGTTTTTTCCATTTTATTTTTTTATTTTTATATTAATTTTATTGACAAAGAAATAACAATGAGACAGTTTCAAAACAGATTACTAGGACAGTTACAATAATTAATACATTGCATATCATTGTGTCCATAGTAGTTATTCATAGTACAAGATGCAGACATGATATCTTGTCCAAACACTATTAGTAGAAATCTTTCTTCTCATTGAACTAAGAGAAAATGGCTGTATACCTATGCAATTTTGTATGTACAGATGATAGATAGATAGATAGATAGATAGATAGATAGATAGATAGATAGATAGATAGATAGATAGATAGATGATAGATAGATAGATAGATAGATAGATAGATAGATAGATAGATAGATAGATAGATTAGAGATAGAAACAGAGATAGAGACAGAGACAGAGATATATATATTCACTAAAAATGGTCCAGGACCCTCAATTTCAAAAGCTCTATGCAAAAATGGGCATCTGAGATGAAAATACACTTCTCAGATGAAGATATACAAATGGCAAGTAAATATATGAAAAAATGTTGAACATCGTTGTTCATTCGAGAAATGCGATTTAAAACAGTACTGAGATTCCATCTCACCTAAGAAATAATGAGTAACATCAAGAAGTAAGTGAATATCAAGTACTGCAGAGGCTGTGGCGAAAAATGCACCCTTCTATACTGTTGGTGGGAGTACAGAGTGGTACAGCTACAATGGAAACCAATGTGCCAAATCCTTCAAAAGCTAGGATTGGAGATCCCAATCAAGCCAGCTGTTCCCCTCCTGGGTATTTTTTCCAAAAGAACTGAAAACCTCATACCACAGCGATGTATATGCACCCATGGTTATAGCAGTGCAATTTGTCATAACTAAATCCTGAGAACAACACAGATGCCCATCAACTGGAGAATGGATAAAGAAGATGTGGTATTTTTACACAATGAAGTATTATTCATATATAAAGCACAATAAATTTGATGCTTTTTTAGTAAATGGTTGCACTACAGAACATACTCTTCAGTGAAATAAAACAGACCAAGAGGTGCAAACATCGTATTGTTTTCTTAGTGTGAGAACCCGAAAGAGAAAAATGGAATCTGAAGTGTATGATACTGGGAAAAGGACATGAACTTATTCAAAAGGAAAGAGTTACTGAGTTGAGGAAAAGTACAGTAGAGTGATTGGGGGAAGATATTTATTTATGTATGTAAGCAGGATGGTTTGGATAACAGTAGTGTGTATTTCTGCTGGTCTAAGGAAAGAAGCAGTTAATGCTTTAAGTTTTTCCTACTCCTTTTTTCAGTTGTTTCTATTTTGTTCTTATTTTCTTATACATTTCTTTCTTTTTTTTCTTCTTCCATTTTTACATGTGTATATCTGGTAATATGAATAACTGTTTGGAAGACAACTCTATGTATTACAAATACCATAAATTCATATCTTTGTTACATGAAATTCTGTATCATTTATACTTATTTGTTTTAATTCTAATTTTTTCTGTATTTAGACAAGGCTCTACAGAGTGTTCAGGGTCTCGCTACTAGATCGAACTCATAGTGATTCTCCTGTTTACAGCCTACCAAGTGCTGAGATTACAGGGACACACCACCAGGCCCAGTCTCAATCACCAGCTCAGTGTTTTCCGGGGCTGGAGTCAGCACAGAAAGCCCTGGGGCTGGACCCCTGCCCCTGTGCCTGCTTGCAGGCACTTTAATCCACTGCGCTACTTGGCCAGCATTCAATTTGCTTTCTGAGGGCAGACCTTCTCTACTGAAGATTTTTTTTTTTTTTTTTTTTTTTTTTTGCCTTCTCAATAATACCTGCTGTCCTTTTGGTAATGAAGGCTAACTCCTGGAAACTCAGGAACCTATTTTATGAAACAGTAGAGACCAGACGTTTTAGTCTTAATGAATCTGAAATTCCATGAAAGCTTTAAAAAATGATAATACTAAAATCTGTAACATAATACCACACCCAAGCAATTACCCTCCTCTCTGTGTATTCCATGAAGGGAGAAAACATATACCAACATACACCTAGTAACTGAATTATATGAAAAGAGCACAATAGGGTTATAGAAAATATATCAATAAATTAGGCATATTTGCCCATTTTTACACTAAGTGATCTAAAAATTAAAACATTGCATATGCTGAGCATGGTGCCAAACTCCTATAATGCAAATACTTAAGAGACTGAGCAGGAAAATCACTGCAACATTGATTTCTCTAAAAAAAAAAAATAGAAAAAGATTGCATTTATGAAACAGATCGAACTTTTACTTAGATTTCCTCAACAAATAGTATATGGAATAGAGAGTCATGGAATGAAGATAATATCTTGTATCTGCTTCTGTCTTGACAAGTAGTTAACTACTGGCATAGTGAGTTTCACTATCCTAGGATATGTAAATATTAAGGACAATATTTGGGTCCAAGTTATCAATTTATTTGCTCTCAGTACCATGCATATCTTTCATTTCCTGCACCATGTTAATGATGATGGATCCTGTCAGCATTTCTCTTCTGCACTGGATCAGTTAAAATATTCATCTTTCTCATTATAACAGAGTGAATGAGACCCCTCTTCCACATTTGAATGTTTCTTTAGACTTTTGAAGAACCAACTTTTAGATTCCTTCATTCTTTGAACTGTTTTCTTTGTCTCAATTGAATTAATTTCTGTTCTAATCTTTATCATTTCTACCTGTCTTTGGGCTCTGGATTTGATTTGCTTTTCCTTTTCTAGATATTGGAGGTGCAGCATTAGGTAGTTTATTTGTTCCCATTCTGTTTTCCTAATGTGTGAGTTCATAACTATGAATTTCCCTCTGAGAACTGCTTTCATTGCATCCCATGAATTCTGATAAGTTGTGGTTGAATTTTCATTAATTTGTAGATATTGATGAATTTCATGTTTAATTCCATCTGTGACCCATTGATTGATGAGTAGGGTTTTGTTTAATATCAATGTATTTAGCGGTTTCTTCTTGTTTCTTTTGTTGTTGATTTCCACTTTCATTGCACTGTGGTCAAATAATATGCATGGGATAATTTCTGTTCTCTTGCGTATACTTAAGCATGACCTATGGACTACTATGTGGTCTATTTTAGAAAATGACCCGTGTGCAGCTGAAAAATAATGTGTATTCAGCTGTGGTTAGCTGGAGCACTCTGTATATGTCCACCAAGTCCATTTGTTCCAAGCTCTGCTTCAGTTCTGCTCCTTCTTTGCTAATTTTTTGTCTGGTTAACTTATATTCTTGGAATAAGAGCGTGTTATGGTCTGCTTTTAAGATTGTGGTATTGGATAATAGATTTTTCATGTCTATTAAGATTTTTCTTATATAGTTGGGTGCTCCCATGTTTGACGCATAAATATTTATGATTCTTACCTCTTGAATTTCTCACCTAACCAGTATATAGTGGCCTCCTTTATTTTGTTTGAAAATTCTTGTTTTGAAGTTGAGACTGTCTTGAGAACAGAATTGCTATCCCTGCTTTTTTTCTGAGGTGCTGGGGCATGTAGTATTGTTTTCCATCCTTTGAGTTTCAGCCTATGAATTTCTTTATGAATTAAGTGTGGTTCTTGTATACAGCATATTGTTGGATTTTGTGTTCTAATCCACTGTGCCAGTCTAGTTCTTTTAATTGGTGAATTGAGACCATTTACATTAATGGTTACAATTGAGATGTGTTGAGTTATGATTGACATGTTATTTACCTGATGTTGTCTACCCCTTTTGCCCTGTATTTAATTGTTTGCCCTATTTAGTGGGTTCATTCTGTTCTCGTTCATGGAGTTCTGATCATTTTCGTCCCACTCTAGAACATCTTTCAGCAGTCTGTGTAGGATTGACTTTGACTTCACGAAATTCTTTAGTTGTTCATTGTCATGGAAATATTTCACTTCTCCATCAAATTTGAAAGAAAGTTTTGCAGGATATAGCAACCTGGGCTGGAATTTGTTTTCAAAGAGGACTTGCCTTCATGGTTTGTGAAGAGAAGTCTGCCATAATTCTGATGGGTTTTCCTTTTAATGTGATCTGCTTCTTTTCTCTAGCGGCTTTCAATATATTATTCTTGTGCTGAATTTCTGGGATCTTGATTATTATATGTCTTGGTGTATTTTTAGTTGGGTTGGTTATTTGGCGCTCTATATGCTTCAGATACCTGGATGTCAAATTGTTTCCTCATATTTGGGAAGTTTTCTGCTATTACTTCTGCCCATATTCTTTTTATCTCACTTGTATTGACTCCTTCTTTCTCATTGATGCCCAACAGTCTCACATTATTCATCTTTACATCATCTTGCAGGTGATGAATTATTTCTTCCTGCATCCTAGTAGTTTTTAAGAGAACCTTTCTTACCTTTTCACTAGCTGCAACAGTGTCTTCAAGATCTGAAACTCCATCTTCGCTTTCACTCAAACGGTTTTGCAGGCTTGTGATTCAGATTTTAAGTTTCTCTACATCTCTTTGACTCTGCTTCATGCAGTCTATTTCTTTCCTGTATTGTTCATTCAAGGAATTCATCATTTTTTCTAATATCCTCCATATTTTTATCAATTTCTTCTTTAGAAGCAATTATTGATTACTTTGCTGCAGATTTTTTTTTTCAAGATTGGGTTTCCTCTATATGTTTCTGTATTTGATTCTTTACTTCAGATGCTATGAATTCAGGGATTTCTTTTTTATTTCAGAAATTGATTCTGCTCTGATTTCCACTATACTTTTCTACTGTCATTTCTTTACTTTTGATGGTATTAATTCATACATTTCAGCTTAGCTAGTGTCCTCTGCACTTGTACTGGGTGGACCTGAGATTTCATTTTACTTCTCTTTGTCATTTTTTACAGCACTGACCTCTGACCTTTTGTGTAGAGCTTTGGTGCAACTATTACCTCGGCACCTACTGAAATGTGGGTGCATATCTATTGAGTTTGAGTTCATCCAGCTATTCCTGATTTGGCTCTAGCTGTTGTGTTTAGCTGTTTCCTACTGCAGTCTTTGGAAGTGAACCTGTTGTGACCCTCTGGCACAACAGTGAACCTGTGGTGCCCCTCTCTTGCCCCCTGCCCAGGAAGCAAAGGGGAATGCAGAAGCTCTCCCACACACTAGCCTGGCCTGGGTTTGTGCTGAATCTTGGGGTCCCAAGAGCATCGCAGAAGTACTAATTCACTCAGCCGACTTAGGGGTGGGGGCTCTGGAGGGATGGAGGGGTCCCAAGGGCACAGTAGAGGGTCTCACTGATGCGGCATGCCTGGGTTTTGGTCCAGAGAGGACCCGCCTTGAATACATGTTTCTGTTTTCATCTCCTTTGATTATATAGATTCTGTGTGTGTGTGTGTGTGTGTGTGTGTGTGTGTGTGTGTTTACTCATGCATGCATGAATGTTAAAGTATGAGGAGATACCCAATAGTGCTTACCATCTTCAGATTTTCCTCACAGTTCATTAACAGTTTCTCACTGGGTCTCAGTGGCCTCTCTTGACCGATCCCATTGGATGCCACGAGTACTCCATCTATCAGTTTCCCAACTCTGCCTGTGTACACCATCGTGTGATGTTTTCTCTATCTCTTGATCCAGCTTCTGCCCAATTTGTGTGTCCAGCAAAGTCACTGTTCTTTGTTCAATGAAGCTACCTTAAATTGTACTGTCACCCTATGCTGCAAAGTTCTGTTTGCCAGTACCAAACATGCTTGTCATGTCCCAGCTTCTGTCCATCTGCTATAAACTTGACCTGACCCAAGAAGACACAATGAACTTTACCGTGGAATTATCAGCAACCACATTCTCCCAAGTATTAGGATTCTATCCTTAGGGAGGCAACTATCATCAAAATGTATGCCTTCCTAACAAACACATCTTTCAATCCTATGTAGTATCTAAGCCACTATCATTAATCCTCTGATATAACCAGTAACTACACATTAAATTCCTGTACATATCAGGAAATCTGTGTGTTCCTGTTTGGATCCTGATCCATACAATATGAAAGAAAAGGCCACCTTTATAGAGAGTAGATAAACATTGTTTCCTGTTCTATATAAGGAGAGAACAGATTTCTTATAGAGTGGAAGACAGAGTCCAAATTAAAATAATACGGCATGGGAAATGGCTCAATGTAATAAGCGTTTACCTGGCAAGTGCAAGGATCTGAGTTAATCCCCGGTTCCACCAAAAAAAAAAAATTAAAAGAATATCATGAAGTATGATATCTTTAATCAAAAGTAGTAATAACTCAACAATACACTAATATTATTTTAATATCAATGCAATATTGTAGATTCACACTTTGGAGCTTATACAGATGTTGCATAACTTCAGTTCATTTATAAATATTTGTTCATCAACAAGCAACACCTATGACAATAAGAGTATGCAATGGGAGAATATAATTTTACATTATACTTCAGTGCTTAACTACATGAAAGTACTACATTAACCCTTATTTCATTTGACATCTTCACCTGAAGATCAAGAAACTCAATGATACTACATCAGTTAGCACTCTATGCAATATACAATGATGATTTTTAACTATTTTCTGAAGTTACTTTTCTCCTCCAGAGCTTCCGCATTGCACCCTTTACCTCAGAATTTCTAAGAGTATAGATTAAAGGGTTTAGCATAGGGACCACCATAGTATAAAAGACAGCAACAGCTTTATCAATTGGCAAAGTGGTCACTGGACGCAAGTACACAAATATGCAGGGCACAAAGAATAAGACAACAACCGTAATGTGAGACACACAGGTGGAGAGGGCTTTACGCCTACCCTCCAAGCTATAGTTCTTCAGGGACCGAAAGATGACTATGTAGGACACCATCAATAGGAGAAAGTTTAACAAACAGATAAACCCACTGTTGGCAGCAACAAACAGACCCAGGGTGTGAGTGTCCATGCACACAAGATTCAACAAAGGGTACAAGTCACACATAAAGTGGTCTATGACATTGGGGCCACAGAAGGGCAGCCACACTGTAAACAGGATCTGAATAGTTGCATGAAGAAATCCTCCAGTCCAGGCCACTCCCACGAGCAGAATGCACAGTTTGCGGCTCATAATGGTCACATAGTGCAATGGTTTGCAGATAGCCACATAGCGGTCATAGGCCATCACTGTCAGCAAGATGATCTCAGTACCACCAAAAATGTGCTCTGCATAGACCTGAGCCATACAACCATGAAAGGATATGGCTCTCTTCTCATGCAGAGAGTCCACAATCAGCTTCGGAGCTGAAGAAGAAGAATAAATTGTGTCTATTAAGGAAAGGTGGCTCAGGAAGAAATACATGGGTGAAGTAAGAGCCTGGCTGCTACTGATGGTTAACATGATGAGGAGGTTGCCAGAGATGGTCACCATGTACAGAACCAGGAAAGCCACAAACACTAGTTTCTGCATTCTGGGGTTCTGTGTGAGACCAATTAAAATGAACTCAGTCACGTTCCTTTTATCCACCATGTATTGAGGGTGGGGGACAAAACTTTGAAAACACATATTTATCCTGTAGAGAAAGAGAGCAAAGAAGCATAGAAAATCAATTAGTCTCTAGCTCCAAAGTTTTATTCCCCTTGCATTTCACAGTTTATTCTTTTTCTTAACAAAAAGAAATCTCAAAACCTCTCTTAATTGACTCTGTTATTTTCCTAACTTCAAAGAATCATTACAAGACATATGGCACTCAGAACAAATAGATTTTTTTGTCCTAGGATGGGAGACTATTTTCAAAACCACTTGGACATTAGTATGATGTTATTAAGTGGTCATTACAAGTAATTATTAAAGAGAACAACAAGACTTGAAAATGTATATTTGTAATGTCAGTCAGAACCATAAAAATCTACGTAACCTAATCATAATTATGTAAGCACACTAGAGGTAAAATGTTAGTGATAATGAGTATGGAATTAGTATTTGAAAGTTATAGGTTTCATTATTCTAAAAATTGAGAATAATGTTCAAAATCTTCACATAAACTTTCCATAGCTTTTCTACCTATAGTAGAACACGTGCATGAAATTTTGTTTTTCCTCATCCTGGACAACACAGATAGAAGTAGAAGACATTATGTTAAGTGAAACAATCCAGAGAAAATACTACATGCTGTTCTCTCTTATATGTGTAAGCTCAAAATATCAATTGATAATATAGAGTAGAAATTATCAGGAGAAAACAGAGGTGACATGTGACTCTGATGTTCTACATCCCACTTAGGTTGGCCACAGTTTACAGTAACCAATTGGTTTTGAAGATGCAGAATATAAGAACTCAAAAACTCAAAGTAAAAAGTTGAAAAGAAAAGGGAACTGCTAATTACAGTAATAGATCATCGGTGGTGCTTGTTTTGCAACATCATGCCTGAGGAGTTAGGTCAGGAGCATAGTGCCTACTTGGCAAGCCCAAGGTCTTGACTTCAATTCCTGGTACAAAATAAAAAAGGAAATCACATTTTACCTATTAATAAGTATAAGTATTACATGATATTCAAAATAAAGGGTCTACTAAATAGCTCGGTGGTTTAAAGTACCTGCAAGCAGGCACAAGGGCTGGATGATTGATCCCAGGGCCTGATGTGCCAGCCCCATTCCAGGGGCGCACTGAGTCCACAATTGAGACTGGGTGTGGTGGCTCACGCTTGTAATCTCAGCTCTTGGGAGGCTGTAAACTGACGGATCACCACAAGTCTGATCTAGTAATGAGACTCTGAACACCCTGTAGACCTTTACCTAAAAATAAATAAATAAATAATAAAATTAAAATATGCCAAGACTTTATAACAATTAATATATAGATATAGATATAGATGATATAGATATTAGCTCAGTAGTAAATTAACACATTTTGAGCGTGTCTTTCAAGATGTGATATTAGAGTTGATCATTTACTTTTATGGCTTTTACTGATTTCTAAAGTTTGCAATAATGATTCTATTTTGTTGAAAATTCAAAAGTAACTATTATAATGAAAATGTATAATGTCTGTTATATTCTTGGAGACCTATATTAAAATCATGAATGTAAAAATTCAGGAGAATATGTTAGACAACAAATATTGGCTCTCTTACCCTGACACATTTAGGAAAATAATATCTGAATATAAAATGCTGTAATATGTACAAGTAGTGCATATGAGTTGTTGTTAACAGTTCACCAAATGAACATAGGATATCACTACCATGACTGACCCACGGATTACACCAAATAGCCCAAAATTTTAGTTTTCCAGCTAAAAGTGATTGTCCTCTGATTTTAACATACTATTAGTCAATAATTTATGTGAATAATCATTTAATCAAATCTGATCATTCAACCATGGCCCATTTAATTCAAACCTCTGTTTTCATTTACTTAATGAAGAATGCATGTCACAAGTAGCTCAATTGAACTTCATCATAGTATTGAAAACTAAAATTTCTCATTACTAATTCTCAGACTTACAAGAATATCAGATTCATTTTATTTGTTGCTAGATGTTCTTAAAACACAAATGTAATGAAAGATAATGTGAATTGTTCTGAATGGCAATATAATGGGGGATCAAGGAAGGAAACCTACTCTAGATCATCCCATAAATGCTTCATTGTAAAGACTGTTTTAGGGAACCCATCCCAGAGTCACAGCCTCCCTCCCTGATAGCCCAGTACACCAGAGAATCCTTACAGATACAAGAACCTTGAGAATAAAATTGATGAACTTCTGCTTTTCAATTCCGCTCTAGAGGAGATGGCTCTTGGGAGAGTCAACAATGGATGAATATGTTTCTACAACTTGCTGAAGATCCAGGTCAACAGTTAGAGTTTTATGGTTGATACCAAAAGCAAATCCTCAATTTAACACGTTAACTTCATTTTTACCTTGTAGTTTCATTTCTTACAAATATTACTTTTATCTGTATATATTTAAGAATAGTTCTCTTTTGTAATTTTTACATTACTCTTTTTTCCACACATCACAAAAACAAAAACATACATCAGGCCCAGCGGTGTAGCTCAGCAGACTCAGCACCTGCTTAGGTAAGTAAGCTCAGGGGCCAGGTTTGATCCCTGACACCACATGCCACGGTGGCCCCGCCCTCAGGCACATTGAGCTGTCCATGGAGTCTGGGTGTGCTGGCTCACACCTGTAATCCCAGGATGAGGGAGGCAGAAATCAGGAGGATCACTATGAGTGTGAGCTGTGTAGTGAGACCTTGCACAAAAAAAATCTTGAAAAAAGAAAAAAACATACAAACAACTCCGATTTATATTAAAATTAATATAATTGGTGGTAATTGGCAAACAAAAGCACAAAATTGGTTTGATTTTCTATCCAGTCAAAAACCAAGAATGTACCCATTAGAACAGAAATGGAAATAGAATATAAATCCTTAACTGTAAAAAGAGAACATGATCCTCCATTAAATGATTCTCATATTTTAATTTAGAGGCAAGAACCTAAACAAATTTATTCCCAGAGAAAACTTTATTCTTTAATTTTCACATACTCAAGCAGTTACAAAGGAAACTTTGCCTCTATGTCTCTTTTACTAACTCCTAATAACAAGTACAGATTTATTTTTCTGCCATTTACTTATTGTATAAGAATTATTATTTAGCTATGGAGATAGCTCAATGGCATAAGCACCTACCTGGCAAGGGCAAGGTCCTGTATGCCCCCAAAAAGGCATCATTATTTAGTGTATGTTATGTGTTCAGCTTATAAGAGATGGTTGATGTGTGCTATTTCACCTAATCCTCACAATAATACTATGAGGTCGGAACTATTTTATTTGAATTTTAAACAAATTAAATTGTGGTTAGGAGAAGAAAATAACTTGCCCAATATCATAATTATAATAAAAAATACAGAAGCTTTTATTCAAATCCAGACTATCTCCAACTTGTCAGGACACACTCAGAACCTAAATACAGATACTGTTTTGTTCTGGAGATTAGCAGTGTCAGTTTTTAAACAAGTAGACTAGACCTTAAAGCCACTGCCTGTGATCCAGATCCATGGTGAGTTTTTTGATACTATGAAATGTAGAGTTTGGTGCAAATGTAAGCTGCCATGGGATGTCTGTGGAACTGTGATAATTTAGAAATCTTCAAATACTTTTCATTTATTAATTCCTATTTGACTTAAAGATAAAGAAGCAGAGGACCAGACAAAGAAAGTCTGAGGAACTAATCTCATTGACTTCGGCAGAGGACAATAGAGCCCAGGTCTTGTAAACACTATCACCTTGAGGTTTACCGTACCACAGTATTTGCCTTTTATTGGAAACCTTAAAATGACATAAGGAAAAATAACCCATCCTGTACTCAGAATATCTACTACAAAGACAATAATATGCAATGTATTAATTATTGTAACTGCACTACTATCCTGTTTTGAAACTATCTCATTGCTACTTCTTTCTCAATAAAATTATTTTTTAAAAAAGAAGACAGATAATTAATGCTTGTGTTTATCAATATTTGTCTTGATGCGCTGAAAAACAGGGCAGAATATGAATGGAAAAGATGAAGAAGTTGAGTCATCCCTGGGACCAAATTCACTGTAGCAGAAACAAGATCATGCCCGCTAATAATAATACCTGAGCAAGTCCAACAAACTGAAAATAGTATTTTACTAAGACTCCCAACCACGAAAGATGGTACACTTTCCTATTGAAGATATTACACATTAATGCAAGCATCTCAGCTCTGCTCCCAACTTGCCTTTGTTATTTTCAGTTGCAGCTCATATTTTCTCCCAACAGTAAAAGGTGAGACAATCATCTCTTGTTCATCTCTGAAAATCATCGAGATTACTTGAAAGACATGAGTGACCCTACAGAAAGCGTTCTCCAACTCCCTAGGCCACCACATTCTGTGTTGCACTACAGAAGAAACTCTCAGGAGCATGTCTAGGTAGTTCACTCTCTCCAAACTGAAAAGCTTGTAAATTAACTTTCAATTCTTTAAACTCTACAACTTTTTCTGTAAAAGTATGAATATATTTATACTGGCCACACTGGGAGAACAAATATTTCTGTAAAATATGCTGAAATATCTGAATGTAACCACTGACCAAGTATCAGAAACTAGTGCACAAATGATTTAATTCCAAACCATTCAAAAAAAAAAAACCCTGGAAATGAAATTGGATTTGAAAATCAGAACTTCTAGATAACTTACTGTGGTTGGTTCTTTAGTTGAAGAGAATGCCCATTTTGTTACAAAATATGAAATAATCATCCATGTAGCTATCTGTGCCAGCAGTATCTTGACGGGTGCTATCATCAATCACCATTAATGAGACATGATTGTAAGAAGCAAAGATTGTTAAAATGGCAATATTTTCTTCAGATAAATTCAGCAAGTATATTTGAAGGAAAGAATGTCATATAAAGCAAAAAGAAAAACAAAGTGCTGTGCTAGATTTTAATCTCAAAGTTCTTGGACAAAACAACCTTCTGGCCCCCTGCACTTAAGTCTGTAGCTGTAAAACAAAAGAGAAAAATATTTCTGTCATTAAATATACCTTCTTATGACAAAAATAAGCAAAGAGCTTCTTCAGAAATCATGGTATGTAATCAGAACTTTTAAGAGGACATATGCTTCTGTCTAAGGCTTAAATCTCCTAGGAATTAATTATTCCTGTTTTTTTTTATTACTTCAGAAACATATATTAAGAAATATTTATCTAGAAACAATGCATCTTGACCTGATTAAATCTTTTCCCTGTACTTTAATCCATTCACAACCTATAATTCTGGTCTAGAATATTAGGTGATGAAGCACTTCTCCAGCGAACCCTTGAGTATCAGAAGCTGGAACAAAGAGGATTCTAAATGCTGTGTGGTGAAAGTATTTGGATTCACTCAGGACACATATCCCTGAGGACATGCCCTCACTGCCTGAGCTCATGTGGGAGGTTGACGTACAGATTCAGTCTCTCAGCTGCACCCTAAACATAGAGAGACATAATCTGTCCATAGGAATGAAATGTGGAACCTGGCACACATTGACACAGAATAATATCTAGAGCTGGGAGACCAATGGACAGTAACGTCTTATGACAAGTTTCCCCGGGTAGGAACCAAAGCTCCTCAATTTCAGCCTTCACATTGACCTCTGTTTTTGAAATTTTCAAATTTTATAAATATAATCATCTATCATGGAAGAAGCCTTACCTAAGAGAAAGGTTTCAGATTCTGTTTATTATATATATATATATATATATATATATATATATATATATATATATATATATATATATATATATATATTCAGGAAATTGATGACATGAACAATCAAATATGTTCTGGCATCTTGCAAACACACATTATGATAATTATTTTGCAGCCTAGAAGACAGGAAGTTGTTTAAATCGCAGCTCATAAAAATTAAAACAGCTTTTATATTGACACATATAGCTAAGTAGCTGACGATGAACCAAGAAAATGGTAGTATTAACAGCTACTTTTACTGAGAGCTATGTGTTTTATTGTATATATTGAATCAGTTGATTTTTTTTTTTTAGTCTATGAATTACTCTTTAGACTAGATGTGCTTTTATAGGCATCATATTATTGAGGTTTTCATTCTCCTAATCTGTGTCTTTTGAATGTAGAATGAGGTCATTCACACTGACAGCTAATATTGAAAGCTATTGATTCATCCCTATCATTACATTGTTTTCTCTTTTTTAACTCCTTGATATTACTCTTTTTGTTTAACTACTCATTCTTCAATGTATTCCACCTGACTTCAGGCACTGTTGGACTAATTCATTCTTTTTTTTTTTTCCATTTATTTTTATTTTATTGAAATACAAATGTCAATCAGACAGTTTCAAAACACCATAACCATACAGAGTCGATGAAATAATACATTGCAAACTGTTTTCATAATGTTTTGGTATTGTACAAGGTGCATACATGATATTATATTTACAGGTATTTATGTGGCTGAATTATATCACAGATTCA
>PVKA01032752.1:0-18383 GCA_004027165.1 Ctenomys sociabilis
AACGCAGCTTCCTTCCTTCCTGGCAGCATTCCAGAGCGTGAGCTCAGAATTCATTCCTGTTGACTAGGGCGATCCAGTTGGGGGCCTGGAGTGAGGGGTTTCTGAAGTGGCAAGGGCTACAGGGGCCTTGGGATGGGATGTGAGTTAGCACCATGGACAGAGCCAGGGCTGAAGGGAGGCGTGAAAGCAGGAGAGGAGGAGCAAACCCACTCATGGGGGCTGACTCCCTGGGAGAGTGACCTGGGGTCCCGGCAGGACTGTGGAAGGCCAGGTTCCAGCTGTCCACACAGAGAAGGAAGTGGAGGCCTTGTCCTGTGGCACACCTGTCTTGCCAGAAGGGTCAGAGACCCTTGGCTTGGCCTTTAGATGAACAGTTTCAGTAGCTTGCTACTACCAGACAGAGCCAGTATGCTCTTGACTACAGAATGTCCAGGAGCTTTTAAATTTTTGTGACTTCTGAATCTGGCATGCTGCAACATGGAGCAACAATAATGCTTCTAACTCACATTCCCTTAATGCTTGCTGTGGGCCAAACCCAGGTTTACGGCAATTAAGATTGCACATCATATAATTTTCATTAATATATACTTCACGTGAGTCTGTTCCATTTTTCTGCTTCATAACTAAGAACCAGAAAGTGAATCAGGCTAAGTCATGTGCCCAAGGTCACCCAGAGCTGATTCAAACTTGCAGGCTATGCTCTGGTCTGCCTTCAAGCTGGGCTCTGGCCATGACGAGAGATCAATTCTGTGTCTTGGAGCTGATCTGCTCCCACCCCCACACACTTCTTATTAGTTCTCAGGGAGCCCACTTGAGGCAGAGCTCTGTGCTCAGTGCTTTGAGGGAGAGCATGAGAACCCCGTGGCATGACCTTTCTCTCCATGAAGAATAGGACACCCTGGAAACCAAGCTGTTTCTGGCAAGAGCCGCCCTGTAAGACTCACGCCTGCCTTTTCTCAGAGGCCTCCTTCCCGCTGCTGGTGCTGCTCACCCGCACCTTCCACGAGGCCACTTTCCTCCTCTCCTCTCACTCCCCTGCCAAGCCCACTCTTGCTCCCTGCCTGTCTTATGCATTTCCATTTCCTAGGAAACCCAAGAGAGTCCTCTCCTGGAAGGAACCCATCACAGTTTATTTGGAAACCAGATAAAGGGGAAGACAGAGAGACAGACAGCAAAGAGACAGGCTGAAAGTGAATTTTGAAGTGCTGTTGGGTTCATGATTGTGGTCAAATCTTATTGAGAGCCAAGGTATTGGAGATAGTGCACAGAATTTCTAAGGCTAATTTCACCTGGCTCCCTCTGTCTACAGCCCTCTTCCCTTACCCCTCTTCTTTTCTGGGCAGCCTCCCAGATTAGAATCCCCCCTCCACATACACACCCAGCCTCAGGGCATTCATCACTTGGGTTAGTGATTTATCAAAGGCTCTGACAGTCCCTGTGTGGCAAAAATCGATCTGTGAAGAATGGGACCAGCCCAAAGCCCCCTGCCGTCCCCAGGCCCTACCATCAATCTGCCCCAAAGAAGCTCCATGGCTCCAGCACCAGCATCACTCCCAGCCCCAGTTTGGCTTGGGTAGGTCTCTGGATCCTTTCCTGTTCTTAGGGAGAAGGGAAAGGAAGGAGAGAGACAACAAAGACAGAAAGAAAAAAGAGCAGTAAGGTAGTGCCTTCTCTTAGATGTTTATTTTGTTGTTTTTAAGTGAGAAAGTCCCAGCTCTATTAAATGCAATCAATACTTGGCCTAAGAGAAGCTTCCCTTCTCTGAGACATTTGAAATCTGGTCAAAACATTTTGCCCCAATGCAAAGTAATTTATCAAATTCAAAACCCTTCTAATCAGTGGAGGCTCTGGACTCCTCATTCTTGCCTGCCATCTCCTGCTTCAAGACACACACAGACACACACACACACAGACACACACACACAAACAGAGAGAGAGAGAGAGAGAGAGAGAGAGAGAGAGAGAGAGAGAGAGAGAACTGTGCACAAACTCCTCTGTCCTCTCTGCAAAGCTCTCTCCCCTCCTCCTACCTCCCAGGGACTACAGAGTATCTTTCCGTCAGTACAGTCTCCATGTCAGGTGCGACTCCAGCATCTCCAGCCCAGCTTGTGTATGCCCACCCCTGTAGCTGTGTGGGCCAGCCCCAGAGAGCTGGAGATGGGCCAGAGTCCTAGGCCACAGTGTTGCTGAGTGTACTCCACCTGGAGGATAGAAGCTGGAGTGGGGAGAGCCCAGAACTGGGGCTAAAAGCTAGAGTAGGGAGAGCCCAGACTAGGGCTAAGAGTCTTGGAGGGGTCTCAGGCCACCAACTTTGTTCCTTAGGGCCTTAGGCTCAAATATCCAAGGGGCACAAGAGACCAGCAGTCTGGAGTGGGTTTTGCTGGCTGAACCTGGGGATGATGTCACAAGCCTCTCCTGTCTCTGAAGCTGCTATTTTTGCCCTCGAGGACAGACTGTGTCTAAAGGGAGATTGTGACAGCAGCAAAATCACCTTGCAACTCACCCTCCTGCTCCTGGGGGAAGTGTCTTGAGCCTTTGCTGCCGTATTAGATTGGATTCTTGCAGGTCTTTTGTGGTTGCCATCTGTGGTGGTCAGGTAGGCCACTGACCTTTCAAGAGAGGCTGCCCACTAAACTGCCAAGTCAGATGCTCTCCTCACAAGGGACTCTACATATTTGGGCCTCAGAGGCTGCTGGAGAAAGTGACTCAGGAAGCTGAAGTCCAGTCCTCGAGAGAACTCAGGAGTACAGATGGTGAAGGAACACACACAACCTCTACACACAGACAGGCCATCCAGAAGCCTCACCTTGGCCTTCAGAGTTTCTCC
Organism: Ctenomys sociabilis; assembly: GCA_004027165.1. Classification (NCBI taxonomy): domain Eukaryota; kingdom Metazoa; phylum Chordata; class Mammalia; order Rodentia; family Ctenomyidae; genus Ctenomys; species Ctenomys sociabilis. The sequence goes on from PVKA01032752.1 coordinate 2,828, forward strand.
CTCGGGCCTAGTCTAAAATATCCAGTAGACCCCTCAAGCTAGTGTCTGGAAGGCATGCTGGGAAGACACATGCAACTAGTGCATGGGTAGAAGTCTGCATGTAGCTCTGCCCCTGTGTTGTGCCTTCTACCCTCAGATCTATCATAGCTCCTCTAAGACTGGGACCAAGAACTTTGAATAGCTTTGGAGTCCTCATAGCTTCTTTGCCAAAGCTCTGCAAGAAGTAACATTAAACTATACAATGAGCACGATGCCCTATGGTTCATGAAGTATTTTAATACTCACTGTCTAATTTAATTCTACGATAATGCTGGAGGATAAGTACAATTCTCTTTTATACCAAGAGAAGCTAAGGTTCACAGAGGTGAAGTCATTTGTCCCAAATCACACAGAGAGTGAATAAATAATAAACCTAAGATCCCCATGTAGGTTCTCTGAATCCAGATCCCAGATCTTTCCACTTCATTTATTTATTATATAAATAATAAGCTTGCATCTGCCTTATGCAAACTTTTAAGTTTTTTCATGGCAATCTAAAGCTAGGTGACACAGGGCTGGCAATGTGGCTCAGTGGTAGAGCCTTTGCTAGCCTGTACAAGACCCTGGGTTCAAACCCTAGGACTCTATGCATACCTACATACAAAAATACACACAACTAGATGATACTACACTTTTTTGTATAGAAGTGATTTGCTCAAGATAGCACAGTAGGTAAGAGATGGAAGTAGATTAAATCCATATCTTTTAATCTCAAACTCAGAGTCTTTCCCTTTAAACCACACAAAAATTTTTGCTGGCGCATTCAGAAAGAGGCTGGCATAAGCGAAGCAGGATCCTATTTAATCTTCACAAAATCTGACATGGATTTGATTACTACTCCCTCCTTAAAGTTGAAGAACCCAAAACTTTCAAAAGTCCAGTGTCTTGGTAACTCAGAGGAAGCCTGCATCTCTGACTCCAGAATCCCACCTCTAGGCTTACCGCCCAGAAAATCAACAGGCACTATGCATGCATGTGTGTCCAGCCCACACCACCCCTCTGAAGCCCTCTGGGCTTGCTAACCTCAGTTCCCACTTCTCAAGTGTTCTTTTGAACGGGTGCTCTTTGTTAGGCCCTTTCTACGTACTCACATAATTCTAGGTGGCCCTCATATGACATGTGACACAGGCATCACTTTTTCTACCTGAAAGATGTGGAAAACAAAACCCAAAGAAATTCAGTCACTTGTCCCTGAACACACAGCACAGTAGTCCCTCACTATTTTGCAGTTCGGCTTTGGCAGACTCACTGTTTCACGGGTTTTCAAAAAATACTAATCTTAATTATTTATCGCAGATTTTTCACTATATTGTGGGATTTGCACACCATACAGTGTATGTGGTTAAAACTACATGGATTTACGAGTTTAGAAAATGGTTAAGAACCTTAGAAGTGCTTTTAAAAGTGTGGGAGAGGTTTATAAACATATGGGAAGGGTTTATAAAGCTTTAAAATATATGTAAATACTAAAATAAATATAGTGTTGCTATTTTGCTGATTTTCACTTATCTCAGGGGTGTCTGGCACAGAACCTCCCCGGTAAGTGAGGGGTCACTGTATATCAAGGAGATGCAACCATACAGCTGTGATCTCCTTAATCCTGCAAACCACAAAAGATGTCTGCTCCGTACTGTGACTGCAGGTAGAGGTCCTGAGCATCATTTCCTAGGGACGCTGGGAGGTCTCCTCGCAGGTGCAAGCCATCCCCCATGCTCAGGAAAGGGACATATGAATCCAGGCTAAAAATCTACTGGGAGACAAGTGGGGACCAGAAGTAACTGGGCAAGTTACAGAGAGCAGCTGACTTCCAACAGCTGCAGTGCCCATTCCTGGCTTGGGGCCTCCTAGCCCAGGCCTCCAGAGCTAGGGACTCCCCCAGCCTCCTTGAGGACAGGATGTCCCTCCCCTCTAGGAATGGCTGTAGCACCATTGGTTTCAGCCTCACCATGATTGCTTCCCACACTGATGGATGAATGTGGCTCTGCAAATTGTAAAAATAACTAATGTGCAGCTCCCAGACTCTGCTATAGGGGAAGTGGGGAGCTCTTCTGGGTTAACTCAAGAACTGGGAAGAATCAATCCCCTGCATAACAACGTAGGGCAGCAGCAGGGAGAAACTCCCAGCCTGGTGGGGGTGGATTTACATTTCCTACAGGGTATTCTCTGTGTCACCTCTCATCACCATAATATTTACATCAAATGCAAAAGGCCTCCTCGGAATAGAACCCTGAGGTTGTAAATGCCAAATCCAAGAATGTCAGCGAATGCAAAAGATTAGTTCTTTGAGCAGCAGTCTCCCCCTCCTCCAGGCAATGCCTGCTGCAACCCTGGGGGCAGGTGGAGTGGGCTCCCAAGCTTCCTGAGCTTCCCCCCAAATCAAGGAAGGCTGGAAATACTAAGGGAGCCCAATGACACCCATCTCAGTCCCTTCCCTTTCACCTGGCTTCATGCAAAGTCTGAGGAAATGTGCAGGAAGGGGGGCAGGCCACCTCATGAACAGGCAGCTGACAGGTACTCTTTGTCCTGTGCACCCCAGAGCCTCAGTGATCAGGCTACCATGTGATCTGCAGCCCACTGAGTTCTTTACACAGCGTGTGCTCCTCCTGTCCACTGCTCCCTTGGGCCTGCTTATACCTCATCTCTTTATGTACCAAAGCTTGCATAATGAGCACTTACTAAGCACCAGGCCCTAGGAATACAAGGTTAAGAAGAGGGATCAAGTTTCTATATGGAGGGAACTTGTTTTCTAGTGGGAAACAGCACCAATGGACAAACAATTTCAAATGCTCTTTGGTGCTGTAAAAGAAAATAAATTGAAGTGAAAGGCTAGAAAGAGACAGAATTGGTTGCCAGCACAATCAGGGAAGGCCTCTCTGAGGAGGCAGCATTTGCCATGACGAATGAGAGTGAGTTGCTCCGTGGAGACTCAGAGGGGAACTGTCCTGAGCACTTGGTACAGCAAGGGCAAGAGCTTGAAGAAGAGTGTGAGCAGGTGTGCTGCAGGAAGTGAGGAAGCCAGGTGGCCAGGCAGGGGAAAGCATGGGCAGGACCCCGGGCAGGAGGAGGCATGGCTGCGAGGAACATGGGCTTGTTGACCGTGGGGCACTTGTGCCAATGCACTGGGAAGCCAAGGGAGAACTTTAAGCAGGGGATGGCACTATCCGATTTACATTTTATTTATTTATTTGTTTGTTTGTTTTGTATTTTAGGGAAGGGTTCACTGGGTATTCAGAGTCTCACTACTAGATCGGATTCATAGTGATCCGCCTGTTTATAGCCTCCCAAGAGCTGGGATTACAGGTGCGTGCCACCATGCCCAGTGTCAATTGCCATCTCAGTGCACCCCATGGGTGGGGCCAGCATGGCAGGCCTGGGAATCAAACCCCTGGCCTCTATGGTCCGCTTGCTGGTGCTTTAATACGCGGAGCTATTTGGCCAACCCTTACATTTGAAATTTTTGCTCAGATAATAAAAAATCTTAGTGAGGTGCTGGCCTTACAGCTTGCTGTATAATCTGGAGCCAGTTGTAGCATTTTGTTAATCCAGTGCCCTTAAGAACTTGGGTGTCCAAAGGAGGGTATGAATTAACTTGTATGGTGTGTCCAGTTCAGTGTGTGCAGGTGAATAATTAATATCTCCCTTTGTGTCTTTCTCATCTACTTTTCCTTTGAGTCCCAACTTAGACCCATTTCTCCCAGCTATCACACATCTGGAACAGAGGGATGTCTTTGTCCACTGCCTTTGGGAGAACCCAGAGTTTCCTTCACCCAGTGCCTCAGCATTTGAGGACACAAAAAATCTGAGTCTGGGACAGACTGCTCAGGAGGGCCACATGCTCCCTGCTAAGTAGCCAGGATGTCGGGCACCTTTGCACACAGGTGTGCTGCATTTCCACGCCATTTGCTGTATCAAACTAGCAGGCCCAGCACCCAGGGGAAAGGTGATTGGCGCCACCTGAGCTTGTGCTTCTCAACACTCATCTGCATTCTTCCCTGAAACCTGGCATATAATCCTCCCAGAGGTTCCCTGGGAGAGGGCTGGAAGGAGTGAATGATGAAGGTAGTTTGGAGACTAAACCAGAGAAAAGCATAGACAGAGTGACCCCTATTTTTTTTTTTTTTCAGAGTTGGACTCACACTGCAGCCAGCTGCAAAGTTGGGGAAGAGCTGACTTCTTGGAAAGAGAATCCCCCCAGCATCTGTGGGGGCAGCTGCACATCCACCAGAGAGGCCTCCGGGGACAAGGCACTTCTCCCTCCCTCCCTAGAGTGGGCTCCACAGAAGGGATGTGATGAGGTTAATTAATTGCTTGTAAAAAGTCCATTGGAGGGAAGAGAACCACCCCATCTGGGAGCCAGAGGATCCTCCACACAGTGCCTTATGAGGGCTTGGTGGCTCTAATGAGACATTCAACAGACAGGGTCATGAAGGCAACAGGCTGGCACGGAAAGGGTTGGGGGAGCAGGACAGAGGGACATGGGGCAAGCCTTGGACAACAACCTCAAGGAGACCTCTGTTCTGCAAGGGTTGGGGAGCACACAGGAGGAAGAGTTTGGTGGGGCAGGCTGGCAAGGCCCAAGTTGCTTGATTCAGGGCAGAGAGAAGTGGGCAGACACAGTCCATGCCATAGGCTCTTCCTCGTCCATCCACTGTACCTACATGCATCCTCCACCCTGAGCACGGTTTTCAGCGTGTCTACTATAATCTCCTGTAATCCAAAGGCTCTCCAAAATATGTCTGAACTTTATATTCAGGTTCACTCAGCATCTGCACCATATCCAGAGGCTTGGATAAGGACAGAGCTTGCTGGAAAACTGGCAGAGAAAGCTGGCCATATAGGAACCCGGGGGTACTGACCAAGGTCCTGAAAACCCCCACATCCTCCTACGCAGGAATCTTGGAAACTTCCCACGTGCACCTTCTTTTTCCCCACTCCACACATCCACTGAAGCACCACCTCCAGGGTTCCACCCAGAGAGTAGCCATCTAGGATTAAGGGTGTGTCAGAGAGCTCAGAGCAAGGAGCTCCTCCAGGTTACAGGCCAGCCCTCCTGCAATGCAGCAGGCTCCACCCCTCCCTTCCTCTCCTTAACACGGGCTCCATCTGTTCTACCATCCCCATCAAGGGCAGCGCCCCGACAACTTGACCACGGCAGCAGCTGGCATGGCCTGGGGCTGCACTTGACATCCTGATCCATCCTTCCTCTCGAAGAGGAAGCAGGTTGGGTGTTCCGCATGCTTGCACACACCTGCACACACCACCACACATTCACACTCTCAATGTCAGCCTAGACTAGAGAAATGCTTCTTGGATTCCCCGGATCACAGACTCTCTGGTCAGGAGCTCTTTAAAAAACTGTGCACATACACAACTTTTCTGAATGTCCTGGCAGGAGGTCTGGGGATGGGGAGAGGGGCTTTTCTTGATTCTTACACTCAGGGACAACCCTTGTCCATGGAGTGGGGCACCCCAAGATGTTCTCTTGGGGAAACAAGGCAGCCAGGTGGGGGTCTGACCAAATCATGGAATGCCCTTTTATAAGCTGTTCTGGGACCTCCTCAGGGGTAGTGCCAGTGAGGTCTGGGCTAAAACGGAAGAGAGTCAGAACGGTCTTTAAGGCCTCCCCTGCCTGTCAAACTCAAGAACTCAGCAGTTCTGTCCCACAGAGGCCTCCTGCCAACTGGTGTGATCTAGGTGACATGCTCCTGTCTTCTCGAACCAGTACGGAGGAATTCCAAGCACTGCTATCTGCCCGAGTCACTTCACATCCAAACCAGGTCTTCACCACTCACAGAGGGCACCAGCCCTCTCCTTCATGCAGAGACACAGGGTTCTGCCCAACTTAAGCTCTTCCTGGGACCAAGCCAGGGGCCACTGCTTTGCACTGAATGAACACACCAGTGTCCCAGTCCACTTAATGCTGTGACTTACAGAGAGCACATACACATCAGAACACACACAACTCTTTTTTTTTTTCTTTCTTTCTTTTCTTTTTTAACCAATCCAGACTTTATTGGTACATTTTAGGTATATGTAATGATCACAATCATCATAGAAAATTTGTACCTGTGCCTGATGTAACTTGTTTCTTTCATTTTCTCCATTCCTCTACTCTCCCTCCAACCCCTCGCCCTTTCCCATTTATAAAAGCTTTGTTTCCATTTTTCCTCCTTTTCTCATTTTTTTACTTTCCCCTTCTCTCCTTTTCCCATCTCTCCTCCCATATGTCCCTCCCTATTTGAACATTTTTTTTCCTATTTCAAAGTGTTCAATAGTATTACAATATGATAGTATTATACACTGTGGCCATTATTTACTTTTAATTTCTCATACCAGAGGAATAATGTAGTATTTACTACACATGAGCACACACAAATTTTGTAAGAGCACACAGAAACATACAAATCATAAAAAACAGCAAAACTCTAAGAAGCACATGCATAGACACATAGAATGTTCACATACATAAAATGTTCAGCCATGTAAACCATATGCACAAGTATACATGCTCTGACATGTTCCTACCTCCCAGATGCACTGTGGACCAGCTCCCCACCTGGCAGGTTCCTAGTAAGCCTCTCTATTACTTTCCTGGGGCTACAAATTACAAAAAACCTAGTGGCTTACAAGAACAGAAATATACTCACTCATAGTTCTGGAGGCCAGAAGTTTAAATCAAGGTAACAGCAGGGCTGACACTTCTTGGGGGCTACAGACAGCACCATTCTAAACTTCTCTGAGTTTCAAAACAGTTCAACCTGGGGCCGGCAAGATGGCTCAGTGGAATAAGCACCTCCCTGGCAAGCACAAAGACCTGAGTTCAATCCCTGATTGCACAAAGAATTCTGCAAAGAATCTGTATTGAAAGTCACATTCACAGGTATTGGGGGTTAGGACTTTTACATATCTTCTTCTTCTTTTTTTTTTTTTTTTTACATATTTTTTTGTTCAGAACTGGGGATTGAAATCAGCCCCTTGCACTTGCCAGGGAAGTGCTTATTCTACTGAGCCATCTCCCTGGCCCCTTACATATCTTTTTGAGGGGATGCAGTTCTATAGGGAACCCGTCCTGGTCCTTGTTGCTATCTGGGGATTTTATATTTGTAGTTCCATGGAAAAGTTATTGGAATTCTACCTTGTTAATTCTAATCTATGATTTCCAGTGATATCCATAGTGAGAATAAAAACACTAAGACATATTTGTAGCTATGGGGAACCAAGGGGCCTAAGTCCAGCCACAAGATTATTAACCATAACAAAGGCTTTGACCCAGACTGACTCTGGGTTTTATCATCATTATTATTTTTTATTTTATTATTATTATTATTATTATTTTAGGAACTGGGGATTGAACTCAGGCCCTTGCGCTTGCTGGGCAAGTGCTTATCTCCCTGCCCTGGGTTTTATTAATTAATGAAGAAGGGAGTGGCTTGAGCATGAGTGACTGTGAGAGTGACAGGAAGTAGGTGAGTGCTGGGAGCTGGGCTGGGTAGGACGCCTGAAATCCCCTCTGCAGCATGCGGAGAAGGCTCTGCACAACTGAGGTACTATCTAATGTTTTGGGCTTGGTGCTTCCGCTCTGATATGTAATCTTTTACTCTGTGGGAAGTCACAGCCTTTTATCTCGAGGCTCAATCCGGCCTACAGCATGGAGCAGCGCTCTCCATCCCACCCCTGCTCTACATCTTTTATTTGGGAGCTACAGAGCGGGGTAACACTGCCCAGTCACCCTGCTTCAAAGAGTACACAGCAGCCCTTGTTGGACTGATTTGTTTTGCTCAAGGCCAACTGAAGGGATAAGGAAAACTCCTAGCCAGCTCTGCACCCATCAATACACAGGAAATAGGGCTGGGTTCATCCAAAATGGAGACAACTGCATCTCCTTTTTTTTTTATTTTTTATTTGCGGAACCAGGGATTGAACTCAGACCCTTGCACTTGCCAGGGAAGTGCTTATTCCACTGAGCCATCACCCCGGCTGCATCTCCTTTGAGGAGCATAGTCCACGTGATCCTCCACAACAATTCAACCCTACCTAAGTTTGCTCCAAAGTTCTCCTTTCTCCAGGAATCCTTCCTAGACCTGTCTCTCCAGGATGGAGAGTGCCCCCCCACCCCCGTGGACTCTTCATCATGAAACTTCAGCCCCGTACTACTGCTGTGTCCTTAGTGGCCCCTTCCCTAGCCCTAAGGCACTAGGGTTTTCTGCATGTCACTCACCATCTTGGCTTCAGCACCTGGCATGGTGCCCAGCTGCGACAGGATCTCAATACATGCCTGTAGGATGAGTCAAACTACTTACACACATAGTGCAATGACTTGAACCATAACAACATTCATGAGCACACATGCCCTACATATGTGTACAAACATGTAAATCAAATACACACAGTGCCACAAGCAAACCACACACACACACACACACACACACACACACACACACACACACATCAGGCCCTGAACACAGTTCAGCAGGCTCCAATTAGCCAAGCGGTAATGGCTGCTCTCCAAATCTTCTCTAAATGCACTAGGAGAGGCAAAAAGAGGTCATCTGTGGTCTCCAGCCATGTAAGGGCTGATGGACTAACTGGAAAAACAAGACTAATCTATGATAAAGATGTTTTACAGTCATGTTCTATTCTATGAGCAGCGATGGCTCAGAGCACAGAGCTCTTATAGGGAGCAGCAGCCAAGGGAGGTTACCAGAACAAGACGAGTGTAGCGCTTGGTCCTTGTGTGTACTTCATCTCATGGCAAGAACACTGTCCCTGGGGCTGGGGAGATGGCTCAGTGGAATAAGCACTTCCTTGGCAAGTTCAAGGGTCTGAGTTCAATCCCCAGTTCTGACAAAAAAAAAAGAACACTGTTCCTGACAGAGTCCCTCTCCTCCTCTGGAAGTCCTGGGTGGCAGTGACAACTGCTAGGAGCAGAGTCAGGACCACTGGCTAGTCCTGTAAAGTAGCCCTTGGGCCTGGGTACCTGTTAAGTCTCCTTCCCCAGGAGAGCAAAGGGGCAAGCTGACAGAAAGCTTCTATGACACCTTTGCTGTCAAAGCAGCCTGGACAAAGGTCGTGGCCAATGAGTGGAGGGCTCTCAAGACGGCCCACAGGCACCTGGCCCTCCTGTGCTCCTGTCTCTGGTCTCAGAAGCCTAGATGAAGCCCAAGGGATGGGCTTGAGAGGAGATGAGAGTGCCCGTGCTGTACTTTATGGCGTGGAGGGCCCATGCTCTGGAGTCAGACAGATGTGTGTTCAAATCCCAGCTCCACTCTCTTCTTGCTGTGTATTCTTAGTCAAGCATTCATGACTCTGAGCATGCATTCCCTCAGCTATACGGTGGGATCATTGTGGCTTTCTTTATCAAGATCCCGAGGCACTGGCAATTCTGCAGAAAATGAGAGCTGTGCGTGCCAGAGTAAAGGCTCTGCTTCCATCTGCACTCATATTAATGCCAGACAGACAAGACATCCGACACTCACCCACGCCACAGGCAGGACAACCTCTTCTGCAAATGAGCCCTTCAGAGCAGCACAAGTCAAACCGTTTGCACACATGGTGCACAGGCAGCCCAAGTCCTTTGTGCAGGGCTTGCCATAATGTCTAGCACCTTATTGCCATCCGCTGACTCCACACAGCCTTCGAGATCCAGGTAATCCACACAGTGTAGGGAGGTGCTGGGGTCCTGCTTGCTGGGCCAGGCCTCTCCGTGACGAAGCCATGGTAGGCCTTCAGCCTGTGCTCAGGGGAGACAGCTGTAGTGAAAGGCTCAGCAGCAAGGCTTGCTTCTCACAAGAAAAAGTGGGGAGACAGTGAGGGTTATTTTTGAGGGGTGCTTTGCAGAAAGAAATGGTAATTTGTCCAGTAGGTTGAGGGATCAAGCTGCAGTGACAGAGCAGGCTATGTTGGAAATTTAAGGAGCTAGAATTCATCCTCTGTTTCCCTTTAGGTCTCTTCCCTGTCCATGAAAGGAACGTAAGCAGTGCTGGACACTGCTTCCTCTCCTCTTCCTCTGTCCATTTCCTAGGGATGTGAAGGCAGGAGGTAGCAGCTGCCTCCAGAAACTGGAGCAGCCCTTAAGAGTGGAGATTTCAAGGAGGAATAAAGGCCTGGGGCTTAAGAAGGGGAAATTAGGCTAGAGCTTGGAGCTGTCCAGGGACTTCCCTGTCTGTTCTTACAGTAGTTGAAAAGGTCACGCCTGGCACAAGGACAAGGTGAAGTGGTGTCCTTGAGCCTGCGGTGATGGGTTCTGGAAAACTGTGCCCCTGGGAGACCCGAGTGAGTCACTCAAGAGCAGCTGAGCCACCAGGTGGAGCTGGAGCCCCGGGGCCAGGGAGAGGAGAAACAGGCCAGATCTGGGCCTCTGTCGCTGCTTGCTCTGCAGATGACACTTGGGGCAGCCCTCTCAAGGAGGCAGGGGCCTGGTGGGGACCGACGATGTGCAAATGGATGCTCGCCCCGGTTGGAGCCAGGCCAGCCACGCAAGCTGGAAGCAGAGGGACAGAAAGCCAGGCAGTGGGGACAACATGAAGGGAGCCAGAGAAGCTCAGGGCACAGCAGCCAGGAAAGAATTTGGCAAGCTGGCATGAGACCATCTCTTGGGCCATGGTACCACAGGGAAACTGAGTCCTAACACCATTAGAAACTGGTGACGTATTTGATTGTTTGCATGGTTGATGAAAGAATTCAGAGAAAACACATAGGCTGTCACATAGAGTGTACATAGAGTTACTGCAATTTGATAGATTTTTTTAGGGAGGAGAGAAACAGAAAGAGAGAGAGAGAGAGACAGACAGACAGACAGACAGATACAGTGAAAGAGAGAGACAGAAACAGAGACAAGAGACAGAGAACCTTGAAGTATGAAAGTGGGCAAATGCTGGCAGTTGCACTAAATGAGGTCTCAAGTTACATTTATATGATTAACTGGTTCTTTCAAAGAATCTTCTTTTCTTCCTTAGAAGTCCTTGTTCTTTTACAAGGCAAATGGGCTGTTCTGACCTACTTCAAAGTAGGTCCCCGTTTACTCCCTAGGTGGATGTTTTCTGTTTCATTTGTTTTGAGACCTAGAGCTCTTTCCAACCTTTTGCCCAGGGTCTGGTCTTTGTAGACCCTGGACCTTATCAGCCCACTAGGAGCATACAATATTCTCTTTAGCTAAAGTTTGAAACCACCAGCTGGAGCCGGGCGTGGTGGCGCACGCCTGTAATCCCAGCACTCGGGAGGCTGAGGCAGGAGGATTGTTGTGAGTTCGAGACCAGCCTGAGCTACAAAGTGAGCTTAAGGACAGCCTGAACTGCATAGTGAGACCCTGTCTCAAAAAGACAAAAAAAAAAAAAAAAAAAAAAAAAAAAAAAAAAAAAAAGATGATTAAGAAAGGGAAGGAAAAGGGGGGAAATCATGTTTTGTTTTGTTTTTTTTTTTGCTGTTCAAGTAGACGCCTCCTGCGCCCCTGAGTGCTAAGGTCCACATTCCTGTCTATCTCAGGAATCCCTCCCCTACTCCTCTGGGGCAGCCAGGAGTTCTCAGCAGCTCCCACCCACCCACCCTCACCCTGCAACCAGTTCTTTGCAGGGACTCAATGTGGGGCTGTGCCACCATTTACTGGAGTTTATGCCATTGCCAGCCACCGAGCCTGGTGGCCGAGGACTCTGAGGCCAGTGTTCTGGGCCTTTTTGTGGGTGGGGTCGGGACACTCACTGCCCCGATAGCCAAGCTTTTAGGACCATGCAAGCCCAGGGCCTATTCTCCACTTCTCTTAGAAGCCAGCCCCCAGTCAGCAGCCGCTGCACAGTGAGCGGTGGGACCCAGGACAGCTTGCGGGGGCGGGGTGGGGGTGGCCAAAGGCAGGCCTGGATTTTGCTTTCTTTCCTCTTCCTCTTTGTCGGGCCCCAGAAAGCTCTGCCCTCAAGGCTGCAGGGCCCCGTGGAGCGGCTGTGAAGCCCCATTTCCTCTCCATTCAATGACAAAGTCCCTTCTCTCAGACTCTGACTTTTGTCCCACATCCTGAACGTTTCTAGGCCAGAGCCCTTAGCCACCAGGATCACAGAAGCCTGCTGGCCCTGTAGCTCCAAGCAGGCAGAAACGCTAATTGGCATTAATAGAGACCAGGCCCGCAACTCACAAAAGATCCCCTCTTCCTGACCGAGCCATGCCTGGGGCGCAGCCAGCCTGCTGGCTTCTGGTGTCTGCTAGGGGGAGGGGGACCTTGTGGTAGCTGAGGACAAGACTAGGACGACCCACGGCGGTGCCCTCACCCGAGGCTCCTCTGGGCTCAGCGAGAGGCTGGCCCTTTTTCCTGCCCCTCCTCACAACTCCTCAGGCCCTGCAGCGCGCTTTAAAGGCTTTGCCTCTCAAAGCCTGCCCTATATGCTTATTTTAATCTAATCTCACTTGGAACAAAAAGCTCTGAAATCAGACTTCCTGTGTTGGTGTCCCAGTATCACACCTTAACGCTTGTAACCTTGGTGGGGGAAAAAAAAAAAAACAGGTGCCTCTGTTTTCCTGTCTGTATAAAGGGAATTGTACTTTCTACTTTGGTGGGCCATTGGAAGATTAAATTCTGTCCAAAAAGAGATCCTAGCATAGGCCTGGGTTTGTGGAAAGCACTCATTCAATAAGAGCTAATTGCCATCATTGTGGGTGATTATGATTCTTAGTTCTTGGACTCCATTCTCTCTGTTGTAGGAAGCTCCTGTTCCCAGACTTTCAGGGGATAGAAGGGAACAGGCACCCCAGAGAAGTTTGCTGAACAGATGTAAGGAAGGAAGGGGTGGGGGAGTGGGTATATTTATCACAAGTCAAACCAGGCTTTCAGCAGAAAGAAAAGACCTCCATTCAACACTTATCTAATAGTCTGTCCTTGCTCAGGATTTCATTAATGTTGATTCATTTCTTCAAGCACAGCATTGCCCAGTTCCCATTGAGCCCCCTTAAGATGCAAGCAATCCCACTTTAGGCTGAATGACTTAGAACACTAGTGGCAGGAGGCGATTTGAAAGCACAGAGCCTCTGCGAGAAGACAGGAATTTTGAAATGGAAAATACTACAATTTTCCAGGAAGCTGGCCTCTAAGAAAATTGAGTACGGGATGCTGCAATTCCCTTAGTACCAGTTCAGATGTGACTGAGCCTCCTATCCGAGACTGTCTTTCCTAGTCTCTATCCTAAATCCTTCATGCTGGGGATTGTAGGATGAAATGATCACCATCTATTTCCCCACATTATGGCCCAGCACAGAATGCGAATGGCTGTATTTGTTCCTGAGGATTTTCTTTTTTCTCAAGGAAAGAACTATCCTTAAGTAATCTTGATCCTAAAGTGATTTTCATTTGCTGGGGAAATTTGAAGACTATCTCTTGCCAGTCTGAGGTTAAACACAGAGGGAAATCTAAATGCAATTTTCCTGTTTGAGAAGCAGTTACAATATTTTTAAGCAATTGAAGCTTCAAAATTTCAAATGCAATGTACAGTTAGATCTCAGCCACTGAAACTACCGATTTTGCAAAGTTTACAAAACAATGGAATAGCTCAGTGGCTTTTCCTGGATTGCTGAATCTTTGAGTTGTTTCTTAAGGGGAGAGGTTCTGGGAGACTTGGTACAGTTTTATTGGTGTTTGGCTTTTGGCTGGGGCCACTTAAAGTAAATGTTACTTGGGGAAAAAGGAAGAGGAAAGATGTTACAGCAAAGTGTCAGAGCAATAATACATTTTTAATAGCATTATTTATCAACATGTATTGGCGTTTGGAGTTAACAAACACTCTGGTCCATCCCCAGTGACTGTTTGGAGTAAATTTAAAGGATGTGCCCTGCCTTTGGAACAGGGAGAGACCCACCTGGGACCCTCATGTCATTTTCCAGAGACGATCACTGACAGAGACAGACTGTTGCAAGCTGGGATAGACAGCATAGAGACAGATACAGTACCATGATCCAATCCCGCATTTACCCTGGTCCATGGAGGCCTCAGCCCTTAAGGTCTCAGTGTTTATTTCCCTGCATTATTCATGGGTGGGGCTGGGCGTGGTAGCTCACACTAGAGGCTAAGGCTGGAGGAGCTCTGTAAGTTCAAGGCTAATTCTTGGTATGAAAACAAAGCACACAAGTTCAAGGCCAGCCTGGGCTTTGTCATAGGTAAAAAATTCATATGTTGAAAATTCAATCCTCAATGTGACACTATTAGGGGGTTGGGCCCATGGGGATAATTACACTGTGAGGGTTGTGCGTGAAGATGGTGAGAAAGCCACAAACCATGAAGTGGGTCCATGACAGACATGTACCTCAGAGAGCACTGAAAATGCCGGCTTTCACGTCCAGCTTCCTAAACTGGAGGAAATAAACTTCTGCTGCCCAGTTTATGGTTTTTTGTTACAATCTCCCAAATGGACTAGGACAGAAGTTTATCTCCCAAGTAACCTTCCCTACCCGCAGGGCCACCTCCTGCAGCAAATGGACGGAGGGCTATGACAATAAGTGCATCACACTGTCCACTCTGTCCACCATGCTGCGAAGGTGACCCACTTCCATAGCCACATCTGATGGGACCACGACCAGGCAGCTGGCAAATGATGTACAAACCAGGCACCTCCTCTGTGGCCTGGTGAGAGGAAAAGCCCAGGCTGGCCCAATGAAACCATCTCCTCAGGGACCCTAATAAGGCAAGCACAGGGGAAGCCAGGGTGCTCCAGCCTAGGGTGGACGTGTGCTACCTGTGCCTGCCCAGAACTCACTTAAATTTATTTTCTGGTGATCGCAGCCCACCTAATGTTCCTTGAGAACAGCTCCTCCACCCCTCCACTGTTCCGGCCTCAGCTTACAGATGGGGTCCTAGTCCCAAGTTTAAGTCCCAACTTAGAAGATTTTATCTTTCGCCAGTAGACTCAGGAAAGGAATGAACGGCATTAATGAAGGTGCTTGTCTGGCTCCTGAAACAAAGACCCACATAGCAGTAATTTAAACAAGATAAAAGTTCACTCCTCCCCCATATAAAAGCCAAGTGGATATGGTAGTTCTGCTCCATAAAACTCAGAAGTCCAAGAGAAGACTGGGTCTCTTTTGTCTTGCTGTTCTAACCAGCTGGGGTTGCCTCCACTGCAGGCAGACTCCAGCCAGCCAGCCAGGAGGGGTTCAATCCCTGGCACCACAAGTCATGATGGCCGTGCCCTCAGGGCACAATGAGGTGGTGACTGAGATTGGGCATGGTGGCGCGTATTTGCAATCCCAACTCTTGGGAGGCTGAAAATATGAGGATCGCTACGAGTCCAATTTATGTAGTGAGGCCCTGCACTCCCTGTACTAAATACATAAAGAGCTGTATCTTCATTCATGTACAAACCAGAAATCCTTCTTTTCTTTCCTATCTTCCTTCTCTTCTTTTCCTTTCTCTTCCTTTTCCTTTTCTTGCATTGGTTTGACTTGTGTTCTGGTTCCTGAATCTAGAGTTCTAGATAATTCATAGCAAGACTGAAAGATCAGAGTACATAAAAATGAGGGCAAGCTGGGAGTGGAAGTGCATGCCTCTAAT
>PVKA01032753.1:0-25021 GCA_004027165.1 Ctenomys sociabilis
GGCCCTTAAATTTAAAGACTCACTACAGAAATGGACACCCAAGATGAACACATTTCTCAGAGGATGAGATTAAGGAAGTGAACAAATATATGAAGAAATGCTCCACATCACTAGCCACCTGTGAAATGCAACTTAAAACAACACTGAGATACCATCTCACCCAGAAAGAATGGCTATCGTAAATAAATCAACTACCAACAAATGTTGGAGAGGCTGTGGGGAAAAGGGAACCCTTCTCCACTGCTGGTGGGAATGTAGATTGGGCAACCACCATGGAAATCGCTATGGAGACTCCTTAAAAACTAGGACTGGAAATCCCATTCAAGCCAGCTATCCCCCTAATGGGAATTTTCCGAGAGGAACTGAAAACGTCATATCATACGGATATATATATATATATAATATATATATATATATATATATATATATATATATATATATATATATATATATATATATCTCACCACAGTTTGTAATAGCCAAATCTTAGAAACAACCAAGATACCCATCACCTGAGGAATGGATGAAAAAGGTGTGGTATTTTTGTACAATGGAATATTACTCAGCCATAAAGAATGATAAACTCAAAGCATTTATATTTAAATGGATGCCACTTGAAAATATGCTCATAAGTGAAATAAACCAGACACACATGTGTAAATATCATATGTTCTCCATAGTATAAGAACTCAAAAGAAGAAATACAAATGGAAAGGTATAACACAATTATAAGTCAAGCAAGAACTTGAGGATTGGACAATGAGGAGAGAGCAAGCAGAAATGCTGGGAAACATGACATGGGCAAAGCCATACATTTATATGCACAAGATGGGCAAGGAAATGATTCTGAAAAACATGGGCAGGGTTTTGAAACTAGCAGTGAATTGATAGGGTTCTAACCCTGACCAACTATACATGCTGATACCTGTGAACCAAGCAACTGCACGGAAGATATCAATGTGTAATAGAAGGATCATGCTTGAAATGCCTGTCATTCTGGTCTTCTAAATATGTACATTTTATTATGACATACCAATTATAGCCATACTGTCTCTCAATCAAGTTTGTTTGATGTTTGTTTTAAAGTGGTAATAAATGGAAAAAAGTAAAAAGGGAAAAAAATGTCACAGGACTGTCCTGCTACAATGCTATATATGGTTTGATTTCTAAATTTCTGTGTAAAAGTATGCAATTCTTTATTCATATTCTTTAAATATTTTTAATTTTTTAAATTGTTATCTCCGTATTCCATAGGGATTTAAAGTTTAACGTATCAATACTTGATGGAAAATATGTATTGCATGTTATGCCTAGGATGTTTGATACTCCGACAGATAGTGAAGTTACACCCAACTGCATATGTTGTAGCATAATAATAAGCTGTTCTTCTTGAGGGTTGGCAGCCTGGGTTTGCAAACCAAAAATTGGAAAGATAGAAGGGCTACAAGAATAGCCATCATTTTTTACCCTGGCTTTTCAAGTTCGGTGAAGACTCAGGACATAGGAGAACCTGTACTGTAACATCATGTAACTCAGTTCTGTCCCAAATTTTCTGATCAAGGAGATTATGGGTCCAGCAAACAATGTAAATTACATGGAGT
This sequence comes from Ctenomys sociabilis, assembly GCA_004027165.1. Taxonomy (NCBI): domain Eukaryota; kingdom Metazoa; phylum Chordata; class Mammalia; order Rodentia; family Ctenomyidae; genus Ctenomys; species Ctenomys sociabilis. The sequence goes on from PVKA01032753.1 coordinate 1,602, forward strand.
GTGCCTGGGGAGAGTTGCATGGAGAGAAAACATTTTCTCAGGCTTTCACAGAAAGCAAGTAGATTAGGCTGTGGCTGTTACTTGTCCACATGGCTGACGCTGGCAGGGGGTCTGCAAACTGTGGTATGGGGTTTCAGGATAGATCCTGAGGGGACTTGTATGACCTTGTCAGATACAAAAGATGCATATTTTGTTATATGGGTCTTGCTTTGTCTTGGTCTTGACCATCCAGCAAAATAGTATTAAAAAGAGATATATAGGGTAAAATCATGTCAATATGCTGAGTTCTGAAAGACTCAAGTCAACAACTTCTGCGGATAACCTAATACTATTGTGGACTGCAGGACTGTGTTGGAGTGTTTTGCTGAATTCTCGCACCTATAGTATTTAGATGCCAATGGAATACACATATCTGACATGACTAAACAAAAAAAAGGGATACCAAGGAAGGTACATTCTTCATCTGTATATACAATATAGTTAGGATAGATATACATTTACTCTCGCCTAAATCAATGAGAAGAAAGATTTGTACTAGTAGTGCTTAGACAGAATATCCTGTCTGTATCTTGTCATATAGCTAACCATTAAGAAGATAACAATGTACAAGGTATTAACTATTAAAGCTGTCCTATTAATAAGCTTTGAAACTATCTTATTGCTATTTATTTCTCAATAAAATAAAAAGAGGCATCAATTTAAAATGTAGAAAAATAAAAATAAAATGTCTACAGACCTGGCTGTCATGTCAACTTCTAGGAGGTGTAGGAACAAAAGGATGTGACATGTGACTCGAATTGGCGGTGATGCCAGAGTTGTTGAAGACTGAGTTGTTCTGCAGACCAGTATCATTCCAATTGCACAAGAATGAGCAGAAAATGCTGAAAAGAAGTGACAAAGTAAAGTGATAAATGGAAATGGGCAAGATAAAGTTATGAACTAACGCAGAGACATAGTGGTCAAAGTTGTCACAAGCGCTTGCAAGCATATACACTGCTGCCAACTCTACATCAGTGAACACTGTAGACCTCTAACCAACATGCAAAAGTTTATTAATATTAAGTCCGGAAAACATTAATCTTTTTAACATTACCGTGCAGTTGCTAAGGATAGGTCAAATGAAGAGTGTGATTCCTTAGAGGTAGAAGCAAAATGATCCTTAAGGCTTGCAGGGAACCCAACAGGGGCCCAACCAGGGACCCCTCAGCCAGTGTGCAGTCTGTTTCTTAAGGGGTTTGAGTGTTTATGCATAAAGTAATCACGTTAATTTCAAACCACACTGCTCTCTATTTCCTGCTCTACAGCAGGGGGTCTTTTGCCTGTGCAAAGGTAACAATACCGTAAACTGAAAAGGTATTTCGTTCGAAGTCTCTCCTAGAGACAGAGCCAGAGCCCTCCTGCAGGGCTGGGTTCCCCTTTCCTACCATTATTCATGGGCAGGCAGCTCAGCACCACTTCCATCATGTGCCTCCAGCTGTGTTGGCATAACAGAAAGTCAAACGTGCTGCAACAAGCTCCAACCCTGAATTTATTGTAAAAGCCACCATTTCTATTTCATTTGGGTGGTAAACAATCTCATACTATTAGGGTGGTTAATTATAAATAATAATCTAGCCTCTTTAAATTCAAATCTACATTTATTTAGAGCCTTTTTATGAGACTAGAATTAAGAAACAAAAAGCTTCAGGAATGAATGGAAATGGACCACACTATACTAATAGAAAAAAAACCTCACAAGCTAAGCATTAAAGTATGCCTAAAAAGTGAAAGGACTTTCCACTCTGAAAGCAGCTTTTCCTGTGCTGTTCTGAAACTGCACCACCAGTGTTAGCTCCTCCGCCATCCCTTAGTTGCAGAGACAGCATCAATGTTATTTTGAAAATAAAATCTACCTACAGAAATATGTGCAGTTAATGGCATATAGTAATGTTTTTTTAAAAAAACATTTGTGGAAATTCTTTGAAAATTACTTATTATTTATTGTATACATATGATGAAATGAATGCTGAACAATAGCAATTTTGAAAATTTAGACCACAAGAAACAATAAAAAATGAATTTGAAGGGTTTGGGAGACAGCTCAGTGACCTAAGCACCTTCTTGGCAAACACAAGAACCTGGGTCTGATCCCAGGTACGGTACTCCACGCTGGCGTGGGAATCCCAGGAGTGCCTTGCTGACCATGGACACCAGGTGTGGTGGCACACGCCTGTAATTTCAGTACTGGGGTGGCTGAGACAGGAGGATTACTACAATGAATAAGTAAACAAATAAAGTTTAAAAATTGTTTAGAAAATTTAAATGATGTGTTTTAATCCTTTTATGGAGGTGCACACTGCAGTCCTAGTACTCTAGGAGGCTGAGGCTGGAGGGAAGGGTATAGCTCAGTGCAAAGGCCCTAAGTTCCACCGCATGTTGCAAGACAAAGAGAAACACTGTGACACAGTGAGTGCTGACCAACAGACTTCTATGAGTTAAGTGAAAGTTCAGGAAACAAAACTGTAATAAACATAATGCAGTATTCACTCTCCTATTCACTAGCACTTTCTTATAGTCTATTTCATACAAAACGGTTAGCTCACTAAATTAATATAAAAAACCAAATAAACAGTTGAAACTTATACTACAGAAAACAGTATTACAGATGGAAAAAATACATCACTCTTCATTTCCTGTCCTTAAAGTATTTATGATCCAATGGCCCAGATAAGACAAAAAGGCAATATGAAGAAGGAGCAGAAGGAAGTAGGGGAGAAAAGAAAGTGAACAGGAAAGGGGGGGGAGAGGGGAAGGTAAAAGGAGCCAGCATGAGGGGTAGGAGAATGCTGAGGGTGGAAGACAGGGTAGGAGAAGGGCGAGGATCGGAAGGGAAAGAAAAAAGGAAGAAAGTGGGGAAGGACAGCAAAGGACGAGGGCCAGTAGGAGGACAGCTTCAGGGTTTAAAATGAGATAGTGGTTACAATAAAAGTGGAACATTATAGATATTTTGAAGTGGTTAAAGCTGAAAGGAGAAGCCAATCACACTCAGGAAGGAGTGAGTTTGAGTGGAGAAACTGATGTTTATGATGGAAGTTGAAAACAGGCAGTATTTTGAGAAGATATACAGATGGGTAGAAATCATGTTCCAGATGGAGTTCACAGCATGGACCAAGGCATACAGATGAATCGGAAAGTGGGGAGCCACTGGATTTGAGAAACAGGAACTCATCCATTTTGGCTAGAGTAGTATATAAACCAAAAGAATAGAAAAGATTTTTGCAAGATAAAATGGGACTTTCATTGTTAAAGTGGTTATTGTTTTTTTTAAGATTCAGTAGTATGTGAAGACAAATCTAAAGCTACTCATCTTTCCATCCATGCATCCATCCAACAAAAGTTGATTAAACTGAAAAGCACTTTATAGGATGTGAGAAAAAATGAGTAGAAAATGATTTTTACTGTGCAGGAAATGAAAGTATACTATGCCTATGTGAGACTGGGATATAATTCCTCAAAATATGCCTCCTTGGCATAGGTTTAGTTTTATCTGAATATACTCAAAAACTGGTATCACACGGAAAGCACTGAAAATGAGTAGAAGCCACTCTTTCGAAAGAAAAATTTACACTTCTAAAGGCAACCTCCATTGTTAAAAATGTCTCCCTTTCTGCATCCAGAAAAGAAGGGATCTAAATGCCTATGATTTTCCAGTGGAGAGAGTGTCACATTCAAGCTGCTTGTCCTTTAAAGGTCTGACCTTGACTACCACATCCCTACAACGTGGCCTTCCTCACATGTTCTTTCCATTAAGTGGGTGATTGTATTCAAGCTTCCTTGAAAGCCATTCATTGAGGTTTACTAAATCCTTGGTGTCTTCCAGGTACACGCAAGGATACAGCTAATAAACTTCTATTTTTCTGTGGTGAGTCTATTTTATGTTACAGGCTTTTTTCCCCAATAAGAACTATGAAGGACAGAGAAAATTATTTTCTTCCACAAAGTTGTTTATGTTTTTCTAAGAAATACAAATCTATTAAATGATTAACAGTGATATGAGCAAGCCCTTTTTAAAAAAAAAATATTCTGGCAGCCTCTTGGAGAACTTCAAGCTGTAAGATACTAACAGCAGGGGAACCAATTATGAGATGTAAAAGATTAATTGTATAATAAGTTCAAAGGTAAAATATCGTTTCTGTGGGTTTGCATATTTTACACATATTGGTCAAGCTTCCTTTGTCCTCCTTTTACAAAGTCATTTACTTGAGTTTGGCAGGCACCCATATTCAAGGCCAGCTAAGTATTGCTCAGGCTTGATGTACTTATACAACCGTCTGCCCATCCACTCATTTATTTATACAGTGTCGTGCATTTACGTGTATCTCTTTTGTCTGACAGGGTTCAGTTTAATTATAGCATCACTTTGCCAGAAAAACTTCAATCTTGCCTCAAGAAAACATATTGTTTCTCTTTTATTTTCCATGTTCTACTATTTTTTTCAGGGTTGATTTTTATTGACACAGAAGCTACGTTACAAAACTATTAAGCAAGTTTCTAATGGCTGCCTTCACCATAGACGAGGCTCTTTCTAGCCAGCAAGCTCTACATGCTGTACATATGACAATAACATGTGCTTCTGCAGCACAGGGAAATACACCTTATTTTCTAGCTGTCTCATTTAATGTCAGGGGTGATTATTATCTATTTTGTTCTCATCCCTATTATATGATTTTTCTCATTCATTTTAAAAACAAATACCTTTATCCCTTTTTACTTGGGTTACTCCTATTGGGTCATAAAAGGTGCCACTTGGTATGGGAACAACCTCACATATTTGCCTAATAATCCCTTTTAAGTAATCTGGCCTGTTGTTAATGGCTTTTTTTAAACCAGTCCATACACTCAGAATCAAAATTAGCATCTAAATGAGGATGTTTTAAAACCCATGCCTAGGGGTTGAGGGTTTCACCTTTTTTATAGTTTGCCATGTTAAATTATGTAAAATAGAAATGGTATTTTAGTATTTAATGAGCTAATGCAAAACCTATTGAGACCAACTCCCATCCCCCATCTTTTCCTTACAGATCCCACAAAATGCCTTTTAAGGGATGAGAAATGGCTGTAAATTTTGAAGCATATGTCACAATGTGAAAAACCCCTTCCTTTGCAATGGCTACCTATTTCAAAAGCAAGTCATTATAAGATAAATGATAGATGTTGGAAATCTAGATTTATCAATTTTTATCAGATCTGGCTAGGCACAATAAAGTCAATTTGACATTGTTTTTTATAGAAAAATATTTGATTAATGTGACAAGGATAGCAAGATTGCTCAGCTGACTAAGTGCCTGCCTAGATAAGCACAGAGACCAGGGTTTGATCTCCTACACCACGTGCCACACCAGCCCTGTCCCCAAGCACACTGAGCCAGCTATGGAATCTGGGCGAGGTGGCACACACCTGTAGTCCCAGCCCTAGGGAGGTTGAAAACAGGAGGATCACTAGGAGTCCAAGCTGTGCAGCGAGACCCTGTACCAAATACATTAAAATAAATAAATAAATAACACTATAATAACATTTTAATCAACATGGAATGTTTTATGAGTTGAATCAAAAAATGAAATAAGCCAAAAGATAAGGACAAAATCCATTTAAAGTATCCATATACAAAAGGAAATGTTAATAGTTCAATTATCACAATAAAAACATATCTAACATATAATATTTAAAGATGGGCATATTTTAGCTGGATATCATAAACTTTATCAGAAATGTATAGTCTGATCCAATAAATGAAGAAGGAGTTCCATTATTTTAAGTCATTTACAAATAGAGAAGGCCGCAGGCACAGTGGCACACACCTGTAATTCTAGCAGTTGAGAGGCCGAGGTAGGAGAATTTCTGTGAGTTTGAGGCCAGCCTGGGGTGGCAAGTCCCTCTCTCAAAACGAGAGACACTCCCTGAAGGTCTAGTGGTTAGGATTTGGCTCAGTGCTCTCAAAATAACAACAGCAACAACAAAACAATCAAAAAGCACAAATAGATATGGCCAAATATGGGGACTATAGTAGAGAAAAAGGAAGAAGAGAAAGATTGAATAACTAGAACTTTCTGTAATCTCAAAGGTTCTGTTTTCTAGTGTAAAAGACAGAAGCATTTCTGTCTGTGAGATTTGATGGTGAAGATGACTAAGATGATTTTCTGTTTAACTAATAAATCTATCTTGAGAGGAACATCCTACAAAAAGAGTGCATACGTAAGAATAGGAGACCTGCAAACTATAGCTATCAATAATTTGGAATTTCAAAGGTGACTATCTTCTTTCTCCTACTTCTTGAACTATGATTGCTCCTTATCATCCATTCCCTCAACTCTCTACAAATCCTTTCCACTCATGATTTTAAACTGACTCCTTATTCACTTTTATTTATAGTTTTTTCAGCTATTTTCAATATATGATCAAACCACTTTTTAAAAAAATTAACAAAATATGCATCTTTGTCAAAGTAGAAATTCAGAATGTTTTCTTCATGTCCCCAATGACTTCAGAGCTGGCTGCTGACAGGAACTTCTTTGGCATTCTTTGGTTTAGCAAATACTCACATATATACTTATCAGTGTATATTCTATTTTTTAACATAGCATTAATTAGTTCTCTGTTGGTAGATATTTTAGTTGGTCCCAATGTTGTATTAGTTATATTATTACATGTACTATTATAATAATCATTTTTCACATAAGCATAAGCTGAATTAAGTATAAATTATTTTCTGAGTTGTATTTCTATTATTAATATCAAAAAATTTGAACCTTTACATCTTCATGAACAGGAAATCAAAATTATCAATCTTTCAAATGTTTTCCAACTTACTATTTTAAAATTATTTATTCTTGTATTAGTTTGTGTTTCTCTGTTATGCATACCACATTTCTTTTCTTCCTGTGCACTACTTGCATCTGCTTTTCTTTGAACAGCTGCTGTAAATGTTGACTGGGATAATTGCTACTTTCTTCTATGTGAGGGTGGCTTGTATAACTTGTACCCTGGCCATTTATGTGGTTAATATTTTCTAAAATGTTTTCTTCTTGCTTTTATTGTGGTTTTCATGCAGCTTACCTTATTAGTCTGCTCTGCATTTGTGGTATTTTATTTTGCATATGACAGGAATAATGTGTGGATATTGTTTTAATCTGCAGCAGACTCAGGTCTTCTTCATTGCTCCCATAGTTTTAATTTTTCTATCAAAGGAGCAGACTGTACTGTTATTTTGTTTCCATGAGTGAATGTAAGATCTAAGGAGGAAGTGATTGTGCCATTTTCATTTTTGTATTCTGGCTAGCATAAAAGACAACATATCATGTTATATAAATAGTAACTCATGATGAACATACATAAATAAATGATTGTGTAAAAGATTTGAAATTCAGTATCAACCATAATCATTCTGAAACAAAAATTATACTTTGTTACATAAGCATTTCACTTTCAAAATTATGAAAGTTTTATTCCTGAAATTTACCATTATTCAAATAATTGTTATGTTTTTGCCACAGGTTCCCTTTTTGTATTTAAAGGTGGGCTTGAACTAGCTATGTTTTTCTACTACATCTCTTCTGTACCTCCGATTTAAATTTATTTTTATATGTTTCATGTTATTGTGACTATTTTATATTTTACATCTTACATAATCTTGCACTCCACATCTGTTTATTTTAGGTGATACTTTATATTAGTCAAAATCCTTCACTAGCAAGTGGCAAAACTTGAACTGAGTTTTCTAAAATGGTGAATACTATATCTTTTCTTATTATTTATTTATGTATTTAGTATAGGGTCTCGCTACACAGCTCTGACTCATAGTGATCCACCTGTCTCAGTTTCCTGAGCACTGGGATTGCACCAGTGACCATGAGCCATTTCGGAGCTGGCACAGTGTGCCTGGGGTTCCAGGGTCAGCATGGCGCGAGGCACCAGGAACCAAACCCGGGTGCTTGTGCTTACACTTGACAGGCAGCCACTTAGACTGCCGAGCTATCTCCCCAGCCACATCATTCTGTATTTTGATAAATCGATTCTGTGCAAAGCCTTTAAAAATGCAGAAATAACTTACTCAGTAACAGAAATGAAGACCATGATGTTCCACTGCTGTCGGCTCTTTGTCAGACTGAAACAAGGTCATTTATAGCTTTTTGGGTTCTCTCTCCTCAAAGCTTACTTGTTAGAAGAATAAGGAGCTGGCCTTCCAGTTCTGCAAAAAATGCAAAACAAGAACAATAAAATGAGAGGGAGAACAAGAGACAGCTAGCTTGAGAGTGAGAGAAAGAGAGGGAGAGATAGGGGCAGATAATATTTTCCAGGTATAAGTCAGATATGGGCCACTATGGTGATAAAATACAATGACTGATGAAAATACACATTATGATTATTGAACAGTAAGATTCTGTTTAAAAACAGTAAGAAAAAAGAGAAAGTATCTCACCAAGTGTTGCCAGCTCGAAACTTGTATGGGACAGACCTGACATCTTAAAATGACTTGTGACTTAGCATCTCTGAGCTTCGAGCTCTTCGTCTATGCACAATGTGATGAGAGTGAACATTGTAAGAGATGTGACAAACATTCAATGACATTATGAGCCTCATAGAAGATTGCTGTTAATCAATTTTAGCAATCATCCTGTGCCTCCATTGCTTTTTCACTATTGTCATTACTAATAACCTGAAGAACTTTCAGGATGGTGCACAGTTTTAGCCATAAAAGTATATTATAAATTGCTTCCAAAACTACAGTAATAGCAATAGTTATAAAATTTTAGCCCCTCAGCACATGGTGATGTGTGTATATATATATATGATTTAATTTACTAACAGATATATAAGGTTTCTTATTCAGTCTAAATTTCTTTCAATTTTCTTTTCTCTCCTTTTCTTCCCTTCTTGAGTTTTGTTCTCTTCTTTCTCTAAAAATTTAATTTCTTTTAGAATGAATAAGGAAAATGGATATATAAGCATCCATCACAACTAACAAAGTGGAAGGCTGAAAAAGCACCTTTTCTGTTTTTTTTTTTTTGTTGTTGTTGTTGCTGTTGTTGTTTCATTTTGGGACAGGTAGTGGTTATTGATCTCAGGTCCTCATGCTTGCCAGGCAGGTGTTGTACCACTGAGCTAAATCCCCAGCTCTAAATACAGAATCTTAAGATCAGGAAGATGAATAAAATATTAAAGTCACTTAGAAAATTAAGTAAGAATATATATATATATATATATATATATATATATATATATATATATATGCACAGAATAGTTTCAGGAGTAAGGTAGCTGTATAAGTGTTAAGTGTAAGTTTCTGAAACACTGCCCTCTGAATCTAAATATATCTCCAGATATGAGTGAAGCATGGAACTTCACTGAGATTTTATTTTCACATTTATCAGTTTGACATAACAGAAAACTGTACTTGGAGGAAAGGATTATAGTCTTGAAGACTAGGCATAGTGCTAGCCTCACTCTACATAAGCAGCTGAGCCCAAGCATATTTACTAGGGTTTCTGTGTCAGAAATTCATACCTTATTCAGAATCAACCCAAACAGGTAGTCTGACACGTGAACACAGAGAATTACACAAGGCACAGGCCCAACTGAAGTCTAAAGAAACACAGAAGAAGGCCAGTGGGCAAAAATCAGAAATAGGGTTTTTCGAACACATAAGTCAGTGGGAAACATCATGACCTGTGAAGACTGTAAAGAGGCAAAGAAACATGGAGACAGCTTAAGTAAGTGTCCACCCATCCATCTCCATCACAGCTAACAAGGAGGTGGGATAGCTTCCCTAGATATACTGTCAGGTGCCAGCCAGATAGCTCAGTAGACTAAAGCACCTGCTAAGGCAGCCCAAGGACCAGGGTTCAGCCCCTTGTGTGCCATGCCAGCCGCACCCCTGGGGCTTGCTGAGAGGGTGACTGAGACTGGGCACAGTGGTGTGTGCTGAATCCCAGCCCGTGAGAGGCTGAAAGCAGGAGGATCACTATGAGTCTGATCTGTGTAGTGAGACCCTGTAGATCCTGTACTAAATACATTAAAATATAGATATACCATCAGAAATAGTCAACTATATTTTGAAATCCAACTTCTCTGTGACTTCTGCCTGCAAGGGAAAGTTTCTTTTTTGATTATTTCCTTACTGATCCTTAGAAAGCCCTTTATCTGATATCAACTGAACGTGTGGTTGTGAATGATCAAGCAGCATGATGTATCTCAAATGAAGATAAAAACATTAAATACTAACAGCTTTTAAAATATCAAAAATTACATAAAACTGGGTATGTCTATAATTAAAAGATATAACTATATGTGACTAGAGAGATAAAATATCAATAGTGATAAGATTTCTATTAGAATGAATGAGATAAAACCCTAATTTTGCTTCTATTTGTGCTAGAAAAAGATAAATATCAAATGTATTACAAAGACATTTTTGAAGTTCTGATTTCTTTTAAAACCCTACTAAAAAGAACTACTAGAATATATTCCTCAAAAAGAAATTATCCAGAACAGTTTCCCATTAAACTGCTTCTTCTCCATAGCTTTCCCTGAGATTGGATGGAAGCTCCTTTGCTGGGAATATGTTAAACTGCTCCAGACAGATCATTAAAAGATGCTGCAGGGAACTTGCCAGTACTATTCTGAAGAAGGAGAAGCTAAATGTAAGTCCTTTCATCTTTATTTAGGCTCTTCTGTAACATATTTCCTTTCTGAGAAAGAATTTATCTCCTTCCAACAACATGCTGGGGAAAATGGCAATACCAAACGATATCGTAATGCAATAATCTATGTAATTAAATTATTTCATGGATCAATAGGAATGTGCAAATAGTGAAAAACTGTGAAATGTAATAATGTGCCTGACATTATAATTTCAGATGCCTTATTTATTCTTCAAGGGCTTTATATACTGATGCTCGTTTGATTTCCCCGAACAAAGAAGTGTTTCCTGGTCTGCTTTTGTTCTTCCTTAGACAAATGTATGCAGAGAGCACGTTCTCTGTGAAGCATTGTGTTCAGTGCTGTTGGGGGTAAGAAGGAAAATCTGGTCTCTGCCTGTAAGGAGCCCTCATCCTGGTACTGCCAAGGAGGCTGCACAGCAGAAGGACGCAGACTTCAGGAACATGGGCCGGGTTCAAATTCCATCTCCTCCCTTTGCCAGCTCGGTTTCTTTCTTTCTTTCTTTTTTTTTTCTTTAATGTGTAAAACTGGGATAAAAATGACTCTGCAGCGATTGCAGCGCGAATGAGGCGATATCAAACGCAAAGTGCCTAGCATGGCCCCACCCTTAGTCAGCCAGCGTGACTTTCTTTCCTTCAAAGAGAAGCAGAAAAACTATCATCAGGGTAATGTGCGCTTAATATGTAAACCAATTGTAGAAAAGAAGATGAGAGATTTGCTATATATTTTTAATATAGTGGTTGTCAACTAGAGGGATGAGAAATTAAAAACACCTGTGAAGCTTTCTGAGCTCGCAGCCACCTCATCATGTGTACATCCACCGTCCCTAAACCCTACACACACACACACACACACACACACGCACACGCACGCACCAAAGTGCATGCGCCTGTGCACACCCACACAGACACACACACACACACACACACAATTTTTTCGTGTATCATAATCACCTGGAAAGTAGGATAAATGAGGAGAGAAATGCTGCATCCCTGGAAACAACTTTTCCGTATGTGTTCAACACCATCTTAACTTTTGTTCGGTATGAAGCACACAATATGAACCCAGTGAAACCTTAATTTAAGTTCCAATTATGTGACTTACTGATTTTAAGTTATTCAATCATGTTTTTTATTCTCAGTAATAGGCATCATGACCTCTCTATATGAGGTACTTGGAAAGTATCTCCCAACTGATTATATAAACCGTGAAACTAATAAATTATTTTCTCGTATTCATATGTAATTTACAGTTCTATTGTAAATAAATTATTTTAAATAAAAATATTTACAAACTCTGTGGATGACCACACTGTTGTGGACATTTGATATTTAGTAGCAAAAATAGTGGTGGGAGGCAAATAAGAAAGACAGAGAGAAGAGCTAAATTAGTAAATGCTTGGTAGCAAAAACAGATTAGATTTGTGAATAATGGATTATTAAACATGGTGGGTATTGAACCTGCTCAAGGGCTAGGCGTGAAAAATGCTGCGGCAGAGTGTGAGCCCAAGATGCTGTTGAGCTTTAAGTTCCTCATTCAACAAGCAAGTGAAAATTTCAAAGACAGGGGAGAGTCAGAACTTTACTTCTGAAGAAACTTTTGGCAGGATGGGAAGGCACAGGTGTGAGATGGGCCCAAGTTCTCAGGATGCAGGACACCTGAGTCCTTGAAGTCTGACAGAAGCAGAAACGGAAAGGACTGGCCAAAAGGTACCTCAGGAGAAATAATAACAGGGCTTGATATGGTGCAGTAAGGAAAGGAGAGGAAAAGTTACAGAATAAATTAAAAGTTTGTAACTATGGAAATAGTTATTCCATTTGCAAAAGTATGCAGGTCAACAGAAGAAACTGCTTTGGAAATAGGATACTTATTTTAACAAAAAAGCGTTAAATGTCTTAATTCACCTATGAACTTGCTAAATCTGAGATACTGTGTCATGAAAATAATCCAAAAACAGAGGCCAAATCTCACAGAGAGCATAAAGAACAGAGCAGCAGGAAGTATTCAAATATCAGGGGCAAGAAGAAAAGGTACACTTGTCTATTTAACTAAAATAAAATTGTTCTATTCCCATCATCAGTTAAAAAGTATCTTGAACTTAAAGTGTCAATTTATAGCACTGCATTCCTAGTCTAGAAAAGAAAATACTATTGCTTTTCTTCTTATAAAACTTTTTATTAATTGCACAGAATTATTATTCAGAAATCTTCATTTCACATGGAAACAAATCTCCATGTGGTCCTAAACAAGCTTTTTAGCTTATAGAACTCCTTAAACCTTGAGTTTATTTTGATTCTTTTGCTTTCCTTCTTTTGCTTCCCAAAAGGGTTACTGTAAGAAATATGATTTATAACAATTAAATTTCAGTTTACAATGGAGAAAGAAAAGCATTTGCATAATCTATCACACATAGATCTTCTTTTACCCATTAAAATTTTGACTTTCACTGCATGAAGACCAATTCCCACATGTAGAAGCACATGGAAATGATAAATACTGGCCCTGCCATTTAAAAATCTTATAACGGTATTTTGTGGTATGTTGAAAAATACACCTGTGTCTGTTGGTGACTTAATTAATGCTTTGAAATATTTCATTTCTGTAATAAACTGAAAAATGACATTCAAGGGATTTTTAAGAATAGGGTTGAGACAAAAGAGACCCACATATATTTTAATTTATGACTAAATTGAACATCTACCTAGTAAGAATTAGAGTGATCATGGTGAGAAGCATTTTGGTCCTCATAAAACACTTAAAATCATAGAAGGAATTAGTTACAGTGAGGGGCACATGTACTATAAAGAGGAAAGGAGAAGGTGGTTTCTGATACAGAGCAGGCTCTTTCCTATACCAAAAATTCCCTTCCTTCCTTGATCTCTTTGCAAGGGTTGCTTGTTAATTCCTATGTGTCCTTAAAGACTGAGCTCAAAGCATTTTTATTGCCTTTGCCCAAGCTCTTCTTAACCTTCTCCATTGTTGCAGATAGTGCTGAAATAATTTCAGTAATTGTTTTCTATGTCATATTGCAGGTACTTGTTTCTGTCCCACACCATACACGGTAAGCTCATGGTGCTGGTTAGGGTATAGTTTTAACTTGATTGGCTTTGGGATATACTCTAGGATTGGTGGGGTAAACTTCTTAGTGTGTTTTGTGGATCTATGCAAGTGTGGTCTTGAGTTGCACATATGGCCCCTCCTCCTTTCCATCCTAGCCCTTTCTCCTTGTTGTGTTTCCAGCCATCATGAACTGAATAGCTTTGCTCCAACACACACTTCAGCATGTCTCTGCCCATGACCTTGCTGATCATGACTGAATCCCTGGGAAAACTGAAATTTTCCTCATTTTATCCTAGGTGTTAGGGTTTATATTTCAGTGATGAGAGGGCTCACTGAGGGCAACGACAGGGGTCACAGTTGCCTTGATTCCTAACACCTCTCTCACACAGTACATTTTCAGTGAATCTTTTTGTTTGTTTCTGAAATGTCTCACTATGTAGCCAGGCTAGTCTCAAATTTGCTGTGTAGCCTAATCTGTCCTTGAACTCTCAACCTTGCTGACTTGGACTTCTGAGTGTTGGGATTACAAGCACCAGTCACCACATCTGACTGATGTTCATTGAAATTTACATGAATAAATTCAAGTCTTAAGAACTCTCATAAAGAGCTTAGTAGGAAAATGTGTACTTCTGAAGTAATTGCTGAACTTTTCTCACAAAAAGAACTCAGAAGAGGGCAATAACAATATTTTTGACAATTGAGAATGTTTTTCAAGAGAGACTCCAACATCTTGGAAAAATTTGAAGTTGTATAAGAATCTATTGAAACTTTGGGGGCACAAATCTATATCAGAACCAAGAGTGACCACTTCTTAAATATAATCATGCTTGAAAGTATAATTATTTGTTTGGGACAGACTGCTTTTCCTTATCTCTATACTTCCCCTTCATTTTTATCATGAAACTACCTTATTATTCACCAGTGGTTTTAAAACTAACCAAGCTTATATAAGAACAATCAACAGTAATTAAAAGACAAAGCTGATTCATATCCCATATAAATACAAACAACTATTAAATTCTGATTTTGAATCATACATTTTGATAGAGAAATTAATATGTCAATGTTTTATGTGACTCATGAAAATTTTGGTTATCTAATTCACTTTTTGATGATTTAATATGTTATCTCATAATATGTGGGACATGACTTTTATGAAGTCAATGAGGAATAATTTTTGTTAAGTGCTGATTTAATATTCTTCCTTTTCCAGCCCCATGGTATACTTAATATGATTTTTGAAATTCCTTTATCAACAATAAGCAGGTTTTAACATTTGCAGGAGGCCTTCAAATGCCTTGTCAGGCCAGCTTTTCCTTAAAGGGCAAGCAAAACCCAGTTGTAAGAAAAATCATAGTATTCTAGTTTAACTCATTTAGAGGTGCTTAAGTGTTCAATGATATGAAAAATAACATATCTGTGAATTACAATTTTTTAATTACATCAAGAGCTCACTTCATTATATAATGCATAATTTAAGAGACAATTTTCTACATTGAAAATGTAATTCAACTTTATGTTAATATTTATTTTTCAAGGGCCAGAGAGATGGTTCAATGGCATTAGTGCCTGCCTAGCAAACGCAAGGTCCTGAGTTTGATTTCTGCTGCCAAAACAAAACAAAAAAAAAAAGTCATAGAAGAAAAGGACCAGCCAGATAGCTCAGCAGACTAAAGCACCTGCGTAGGCAGAATGCAGGGATTGGGGTTTGATCCTCAGCACCACAAGCTGTGCCAACTCTGCCCCCAAGGTGTGCTAAGACAGCAATCAAGACTGGGCTTGGTGGCACGTGCCTGTAATCCTAGGGCTTGGGAGGCTGAAAACAAGAGGATCATTATGAGTCTGATCTCCTTTGTGAGACCCTGTAGACCCTGTACTAAATACATAAAAATGAAGATATGTCTTTCAGTTGAAGCCACATCAAAATATTTTAAAACCTAGACAAAAAATTTCTGAGACCCTCCATTCAAACAAGTCACAGCATAGGAAACTCCCAATTTTGCTAAAATGGCTTAAGATCCTTAGATGCAATTGCAAAGTTACTTTCACTTTGACACCGTCTTGAGCTCAAAGTAGCATATATCTGTGAATCAAAAAAATTTAATTACATCAAGAGTTCACTTCATTAATAATATATAATTTAAGAGAACATACTACATTGAAAATGTAATCCAACTTTATGTTAAGATTTATCTTTCAAGGGCCAGGGAGATCATTCAGTGGCATAAGTGCCTGCCAAGCAAGCATAAGGTCCTGAGTTCAATACCTGGTGCCAAAAAAAGAGGCTTAAAAAGTAAGGACCAGCCAGATAGCTCAGTGGACTAAAGCATCTGCATAAGCAGAGCACAGGGACTGGGGTTTGATACCAGCACCCCAAGCTGTGCCAGCATGCCCCAGTCTCAATCACTAAAACAGTGATTTCTTTTGGCATGGTGGTGCATGCCAAAAAGCAATCCTCATCCCAAGCACGGGTTCTCGAAAATTCCACAATGGCAGCTTTGAGAGGCACTTGTTTCTGACCTTTGCTAAACAACATTCTGTCAGTGGTATATTACACTAAATACCTCATACGTACTTTTCACATTCACTATGTCAGAAGCAAAATATTGTTGTTTTAAGTTAAATGAATAGCTAAGTAGGGAAATATTAGTACTAATATTTTCTGGGGCTAGTTTCTGCTATTCACCAGTGAAGCACTATCACAGAAGCAACTTCAGATACTCATCTAAAAGACAACTGAAGTCCAAAGACTAAGTCCATGAAATGTCTGATAATTGAGAGGGAACCAGAAGCTTGGTTTCTTCCAGGTCAGCTTCCTCATGACAGGTTTGACCAAACCTGCTCCATGAACAGGTTTTATCTTCTCTCTGTCTCTCTCTCTCTCTTCCCCGTTTCCTTTTGTGAATCAGTGACCCAAGCTGGCAGAACCATATAGCAGAGCAACACAGTGGAGAGACAGAGTGCACAGGTAAGCATTGTGGCTTTATTTTAAAAGCCAGCTGAACAAGAAGATGTAGGCTCTTGTCCAAAGTCCATCAGTTGTGACTGCCAAAGGTGGTTTGCGGGTGTTCCTCATCAAGGGATCTTAGATCAGATGAAGGCTCAGTATACATTAGACGTGCCTCCTTGCATTGAGTAACCAGATGGCACACACAAAATCTTAATCACTTATGGACAAAATGTCTAAAAACAGTGATTACTTTTATTTATCAATTAATTTCCCCATGTTGTACATATTGGACATGTTAGACAGGGTAGCTACCAAACCAGAAAGACAGGGAGCAGGAGAAGATAAACATAGAGACCTTAAACTCAGCCACAGAAGCAATCCTTTAGAAAAGAGTTAGCTGTAAATTATAGTGTCTCATGTTTTCTCCAGCACCTTCTGCTTCAAGAAGTTCTGAGCCGCTGTTAGTCCTGCTAAATTTGTGATTTAACCAGGTGTTCCTCAGAGATTGTTTTCCCTTCTTTTTGTGAAAAAAGGCCTTTAACTGTTCCTCATTTAGAGGGAGACAGAAAGTTCTGTGTGAGTTTACTTAAGAGACTGCTGTTAATTACACATAGTTCTGCTATGGTCTTCAGGAAAGAAGTGAAAAAAAAACTATCCTTTGGAAGTGGAATTCAGCTCAGAGCATTCCTTAATGCAGAGCTTGCAGCAACTTTCTTATAAGAGAGCCACAGTTCCTGTACAGAACAGGAGGCAGGCACTAGACAGAAAGTCAGTCACCAGCGCTAGCCCTCTCACCTTTTCCCTCAACCTCTTCTCTTTCCTTTCTCATCCTCCAAGAGTGTGGGTCTTCTCCTCCAGCCCACTATCACTGATCCTATTCCTCTGCCTCACATGTTTTCTGTTCTGAGCGCCTAGGGTCTGGACAGCTCCACTCATTGTTTTAAGACTTTTTTTTTTAAAGTTACAACTGCAGACCAGTAGTTAGTTTCTTCAGGATACTATGTGTAATATCTTCATGCCATGAGAATTGTATACTTTTCCCTTTATTGCACACAGTGAAGCAATGCCATTCATTGCAGGGCAGCTGAGAAGCAAAAGAGGAGACAAAGTGGAAGGGGTAGGGTCTCAGAATGCCCTATGACTGCATACATTTAGGGATATGTCTTCCTTTCCTTAGGCTCTGGCTGTTCAAAGGTCTACCATCTCCCAATAGTGCCAAAGGCTAGCAATCAGTACCTTATGGGCCTTTGGGGGTAGCTTTTAAAATTTGTATTATAACTTACACATGTTTTTCTACAACATAGCACATTCGACAAAGGCAGTGATTTTTGTCTATTTTGTCCACCCTTGTAATCCCTAGCTTAATAGTAAACTGACCCCATAACACATACTTAGAACAGTTTTATTTTTAATTCTTTATAAAATTGGCATATGTTATCCAAGTCAACTATTCCTAATGGAGAGAGTAAGCTGTTTCTTTCAAGAAGATGAGAGCATTGTTTTAAATGAGATTGATTCTCATGCTTTGAATACAAATTTAGAGCTAGGATCATGACAGCCCTTAAATACTAAACAAGCTGATTTTGGGGCTTGGCAGCTTGCAAGTAGAATGTAGTTTTATCTTTTGTTCTTAAATTCTAGCAGGAATCTTTCACAGCACAGCTACTTACTGCAGGTGTTGCATCCTCCTCCTACTTGCTTGTTTATCCTTCGTACTGCAGCTCAGACATCACTGGGAACCTTGCTGGCCCTTCTCGCAGCATGGAGCCCCTTGCCCTGGCACTGCTTCTTATTTACAGTAATCTATGTACCAAAGTTCGGTTTGCTTTTATGCAATATGGTCAGTTCCTCACAGATCACAAGGCAAGACACGTAAAGCTGCTCAACCAATAGTCAGTGAAAATACTTTATATGAACTGAAGAATCTGACTTGCCCTGCAAAGGAAGATGAGAAATGTTTGCATCCCTTACTAAATAATCATCTTAGGGAAAAATAAGACATAGCAACAGGAAGAAAGGACCATCATTGTGGGTTAAGCAGTTAGATCTGAGTGCCCAATGATCACTATTCTGCCACCAGTCAAGGACAGGAGGTTCACCACCCCACACTGCTTTATATGTAATGGCACACAAAGCAGCAAGTTTTCAGGAAATTATGTGACAGACTACTCATTTGCCTACTTCCTGTGCATGTGTAGGTTACATAGCATGTGTTGACTCACTTGGAAGGCCTGAGCCTGGCATTTTTTGTACCTATTCTTACAATAGCATTCCTTTAAAGATGACTCAAATTAAGATTATTCAGTTCATAAGCATGTGGTCTGAGAAAAACCTGGTGATAGTAGCTAAATTGGTAAAAGAATCCAGGTGAATGCAAGACATCCCTTCCTTTCGTATAAAGTTCTTAATTAAATTCTTTGGGCAGGACTTACACTTTCAACAGTGGCAAGAATGGGACTCGGTTATGGGGCAAGGTTATGTCAGTTAACTACAGGCCAGAGAGATAGCTCAGTGGAATAAGTGCTTGCCTGGCAAACACAAGGTCCTGAGTCTGACCTCTGGCACTGCCAAAAAAAGAAGATTATACCAGTTAACTTCTATGGCAAGAAGGCCTCTTGGTAATACTCAGCTTCTACATCTCTCAAGTTCACACTGTTCCATGTGTTATATAGCTCATCACCACAAGTAATCTCAACGCTGGAGTCTGGCTTTTCTAATCTATCCCTCCTACCTTGGAAAAAATGTGCACAATCATAACCAAAAATAGCACACAGAGTCCTTAATTTAATACATGGCTGCCTTCCCACATTCAGCGTTTAACCTTTTTTATGTACATTCTTCTCTCCAGCCCCTTTGAACTTCCCTAAGCACAAAAGCATATTGAATGGCCTCAGCTTTGGATACCTGTTGCTTCTAATGTTTGAAATGCTATATTCTTGTATCATATTTCTATTAATCCTTCAGATTAAGTTTAAATATGTAAGAAATCAACCTGAAAATTTACCTGTATAATGCCAGCGACTTCAATCCTTGGGGTTCTCTAGAACTTTGATAGCTCTTTGTTTTGGGATGTCCATGTAACTCTCTCTTCAGCAGGTATTGAGCTCTTGAGGGTATGAACAGTATTTATATTATCATTTTTCTTAAGTTTAACATCATACATGACCTACTGTCATTGGTTCAGGAAAATTCAGTAAACAAAGTAAATAATTCAGGCTTACATTAATTACTATGCAACCAAATCTGTGCTTTTCAAGGGCCTGTATCTGAAATAAAGTAAACAGCATGTCCAAATTGTGATCCAAAGCTATCCAGCAATTCAAGAACTCAGTGATAACATTTTCTAACGTATCAAGAAATAGAGAAAATGCTAGGATGGTTGTCCTAAACAGTGCTGTTTTTCTTTGCATCAGTAAATATTTATTAAATCTCTTTTCTGTACAGGGGTGTGAGGTGGAAACTACTGTTGCTTGAATGTATTGTCCAAAAGTTCATGTGTTGGAAACTTGGCTTCCAGTGAAACAGTATTGAGAAGCAGGGAATTCTGAGAGATGATTAAGTCATGAGGATTATGACCCCATGAATATATTAATTCATTCATGAACTAATGAATTATTTTAGCAGTACTTACATTATAAATCTGAGCACCTTCTCTCCAGCTTCTTCTGCATCATAATGTGATGCCTTTTCCATGTTAGAATTCAGAAAGAAGGATCACATATCATGCTCTTAAGCTTCTCAACTTTCACAATGGTGAGCTAAATTAACTTCTACTCTTTATAAATTATCTAATTTCAGAATATTTATTGCAACAGAAAATGAGCTAAACTAGTAACAACTGTCCTCTTTCTCCAATTACTATTTTTCTCCAGTATGATTTTGAGTATTAGATCCTTGAAGGTATGACTGCAGATTTCTGAAATTGTGTTTCTAATCTACAGGCTTATTTGTACTTCATCACTGTGGAAGTCCTTGGAACTAAAATTATTGTAAAGACTTCCACGGGACTGATTTCTATGACAGATGTAAGTTATAGATTCAGACATGGGAATGCTACTGTTTCATGTCTCTGTAGAATCATACCCTACGATGCCTGAGTCATCTCACAGATATCTCCCCTACACTGGACATTTTAACTCTTGTGCTATCAGTTTACAAGTTTTCTTGGAGCTTGGGTAAGACACATACGTGCTGAGAATTACTCTGAATATGGAATCTGGCCTAATTTTGTAATAGTCAAGGGTTTCTGGACAATGACTCACTTTTGAATGACTAAAAACTCTGTAGACACTGTTCTCATTAAAAGTCGCAATCTTCAAGGTCCCAACAAGTTACGTGATATAACAACAGAGGAAAAAGTCAGTATATACATGTAAGTTCAGGGCCAGGGAGATAGCTCAATAGAATAAGTGCTTGCCTGGCAAGCACAAATGCCTGAGTTCAATCCCCAGTTCTGCCAAAAAGTAAAAAATGTGCCATACTATTAAAAGGTTTCCCAAAATGTTGCTTCATTTTTCTTCACAATGTCATTTCATTATTATTATTATTATTATTATTATTATTATTATTATTATTATTGTTGTTCTCATTTTTATAAATGAAATGCTTATGTAACTGCTCTTGTTCCAGAGCAGCAGTATGACCTTCTCTGGGCTTCCATTAGCACCCCTGTCTGTATTGTTGTTCAGGGCTCTGTAGTTCCTATTGTTATCACTAACATCCTCTACTGCTGAAGGGTGTGCAGAGCACTTTTTATGAGTCAAACCCTAACAGAAACAAAGCTTTGTCCATAGGGAGGAGAAGATGAATTAAAGGCAAGAGAGGGAATTGGGATAAGAGGAGGAATCAAAATATATCATGTATAAGTACAATCCCCTATGGAGTATAATCACTATGTATATCTAAAATGTACCAACAAACTTAGTAAAAAATTAATATCAATTTAGTCATCAAAATAGCTTTTTTACGGGTAGATATTTTTAATCTGTTATAAAGAAATAAGAACAAAATTTGTCAAGCTAAGTGAATATTCAGAGTTCATCAACTAAGACAGGTATAGGTATAAAAGATGTGCTGTTACCCACTGGCCCCCTTTGTTTCTTGCTGATTTCCTTCTCTGCATTCTTCACTTAGCTTCAAATTGACAGAGGGTGGGAAGTGTGTAATTGGTGTTTCCTTCGTGTTTGTTGACCTATCAGAAACTTGATTCCAATCTCTTGCTCCTCAGTAGATTAACTCGCTTATTAAGAACTTCTAGGAGGGGACAACACAAATGTAGATTTTTAAAACAACGTAGATAGAAAAAACAGTCTCCATGCTATGGCATGGAGAATGTGGTGTGATATGTACAGAGAAGAACTAAAATTAAATATTCAGGACTAGAGCAAAGAGAGGGTATAGTGAGGAGAAATGAGATCAGAGCTGTGGAGGGAAGTCATCGACTGTGTTAATTCTTTGAATGGTCTCAGAAACGAAGGAAGCCAGCAGGGTAACGTTGTGTTTTGTACATTGAAACCTCGCTTCTGGCTAAATTAAGCAACAGATTAGATGACAGTTTTAGAATGTCTTAATCAAGGACATCATGCACAATTCACATTGGCCAAGTTAGGGAATCAGAAATTCCCCAAATAAGGAATTTCTATTTATAGGAATAAAGATCGGTAGAGAATAAATAGCTAGCATTATTTAGGCCACAAAGAATTAAACTGATGCATCTCGTTCCCCCACTCCCTCTCCTATCTTTATCTCCAACTCAATAATTCCTTTCTTTTGATGAGATTCATTCCCTTTTCCCAGTACCTATTGGATTTCTGCTGGTCTATGGAAAAGAATAGTTGGATCTTAATTTGATATATCTTCTTTTATGTCTTCTTTTTGCCAATTCTCTTACCTTTTTCTCTGTTTAATTTCTTATGTTTCTTTCTTTTTCCAATTTTTTTTTTTTTTTTTTGGTCTTTTTGAGACAGGGTCTCACTATGCAGTTCAGGCCCATGCACGATCTGGTAATATGAGCTACTAATTTGATTTTTTTTTAATGTATCAGCTATTTAATTGGGTTCTGATTAAGAAATTTAGAACCCTAATTTATGAAGATAAGTTCCATTTGTTTTTTGTTTTTTTTTATTTTTATGCATTTTTATTTCCTTTTTAAAATCAAACTTTTGCACAAAACTGATGGCGTTTATTATCATATTTGGAAGTTTTCTATGTACATGGAATATGTACATTATTAATTTACTTTATTCTCAAAACAACTCCACAATATAATTAATTATTGTCCCCATATTTTATGATGAGAAAACAGGCTCAGAAGAATAGAGAATTTCCTTAAGAGCTGGATAAGCCTGGGGGAGTAGTTTAGTGACTGAGCGTGTGTTCAGCATGCACAAGGCCCTGGGCTCCATCCTCAGCACCAAAAAGAAAAAGGACTTGGTAGTGAATTGAAGAGGCAGCATTTGGATCTGTGTCCATGCTCTTCACCACAATTAATGGGGAATAGATTGTACTGAACTTGAAGTGGGGAAAAAATACGCTTTGACCATCGCTAGGGAGTGGCCTTGTTGGGATAGCATCTGGTGCACGGCTTTGGAGTGGGATCCCGGAGATTCATCAGGACTGCATTTGGTAGGACTAAAAAGCATTCGAATTGATTGGGGGAAGGGCTGGCCAAATAGCTCAGCAGATTAAAGCCCCTGCAAACTGGCTCCCAGAGGCT
>PVKA01032754.1:0-25011 GCA_004027165.1 Ctenomys sociabilis
CCCAAGGTGGCAGCAGGTAGATTGCTCCTGGTCAGGACCACCAAGGGGACAGCATGTAGGGCCCCCAACTCCTCCACTCTTGAGTATCACCTCCTAACCCCTACCCTAGAGCACACAAGAATCTTCCAGGTTGCATCTGAGCCTTCCTGGGCCTCTCGCTCAGGAACACAGGATGGGAAGAAGACCTAATCCAGGTCAGCTGTCTCTAAGAGGGTGTGCAGATGCCTGGAGCTCTGCCTCCTGATGTCCAGTCTGAAAGAAGCCCCTGGCGAGATCATACCATCTGTCCACCCCATCAGTTTCCTGGGAGGCCCAAGGCTCGGCTTCCTTTGCTTCCAAGGCCCACAGCTCCTCTGAGCACTGGTGATTCCAGCTGCTGATTACCATGGCAGGGGGAGATTCCAGCAAGGGAGCTCTATGGAGGCGCAGGGCTGCCCAAGCAGCTACAGACCCCACCTCCCAAAACTAAGCACGGAGAAGGAAGTTACCCCAGAATGTGTGCTTCCCTCAGTCACCTAAAGCCACCTCACAGGGGCGGGAAGGTCCAACCACCTCTGCAGCTCAGTGAGCAGGGCACCAGGGAAGTGAGAGGGGTAATGCTAGGGTCTGAGCCCCAGCTCCTGTGATGCACACCTCCCACTCCTGTGTGACCTGGGCCTCCCAGGTAAAAACCTAGTATTCCAGCCCTCAACTCAGGGTGACCTCCAAAGAAGCAGGCTCGTGCTGGGACTCTCGGGTTGGACACACAGACTGGCTGCTGGTCATTAGTGATGATCAAACATGAGGAGTGGAGAAGGAAAAACCCAGCCCACCTGCCAGGTACCCTTAGGTTTAAGGCTTTCCATCTATAGCTATTTGCTGCAGTTTTCTTGTCATCCATGAAAGTCCCCCCTCCCCTTCCCAAGGGCTCAGCCACCTCAGTGTACACCACTGCTTTTTCTTTCTCTGGGACAAAGTCTCACTACATAGCCCAGATTGGCCTTGAACTTGTAGCAATCCCGCTGCCTCAACTACTCCCATGCTGGGATTGCAGGCGTGTGCCACCATGCCCAGGCTAACCCTGTTTATGTTGGGGGAGGGTGAAGAGTCTACATGGTGTTCAGGGTCTCACTACTCGATTGGACTCAGTAGTGATCTGCCTATTTTCAGCCTCTTAAGAGCTGGGATTACAGGCGTGTGTCACCATGCCCAGTCTCAATTGCTGTCTCAGTGTACCCCAGGGGTGAGGCCTGCACAGCAGGCCTGGGGATTGAACCCCAGGCCCCTGCACCTGCTTACAGGCACTTTAATCCACTGAGCTATTTGAATGGCCCTCTGCCCCTTTTTTGATGCTTCCACATCCTCAGAATGGCTCAGGTCTGCACCCAGCGCTGTTTCCATGCTGCCCCCCACAGGTGTGGCTCTGAGGGCCACACAGCCCAGCAATGCTGGGTGGCATCTGCTCTCTCACTTCCCCGAGAGTGCAGTGGACACACTTGTCACCGCTCTTTGTGTGAACCGTGACATCAGAGCTTACGGTGGACCCCACAGTTCTGAGTGTGTTTGTGTGTTTTCTCCTGGATTGTTATTGCCAAATACACCCTATCAATCATGTCTACATGGTCTCAGCATTTGCGACTGAGGTCTCCAGCTCCCCTTGGAAGTTTCTGGCAGAATGCACCACATCTTCTTGCTACGTTAGTCACCAGAGACTCGGAGGTCACTGCACCTTCAGGCTAAGCCTCCCCTGCGGTCTGCAAAGTGGCCCACGCTTAGACCAGCCCCGAGGCACGGCCGTCCTGGACGCTGGTGTACATCTGTCTTCTGCTCGCTTGCCTTGCCCCAGTGGATTCTTCTCAGCAGCCTTCATCACGGCCAGGCTGCTTTGGAGACCAGAGGGGACTGGGCCACGTGTGTGTTACTTATTGCATGGATGAGAGGAAGCACCGCTCCAAGCAATTGTTCTGCCTCTGTGTGAAACCGCTTAAGCCTTCACCCTTGTCCTGGGAGGCTACTCGGCCCTGCCCAGTACAGCAAGCTCTGGGCCCCAGGACTGGACAGAACAGATTCACAATCTTGTGCCCTAGCTTCTGGTGGGGGCAGTGGGCCACCATGCTAAGCTTTCATTTGTGTGACACTAGCCATGGGTCATTCTTATCTTCAAGAGATACGCTGACCATGAATGAGAAAGGCCAAGACTGAGCTGTTAGGGCTGGAGGAAGCCAGAAGGTGTGGGGGAGCTCCCGCAGGCCACCTCCCAGGCCCCAGCAGTGGCCACAGGCTCCAAGTGAATGGTTTTGTCTTTCCACACCTTTGCCTGACAGTGAGCTTGGCTGTCCAGGACACACGTGGCCATACCCCAGCCCCTCCTCACCTGGGCCAGGTCCACTCCCAGCTCCTGCCTCCCAGCCTGCTGTGCACACCTTAACTTTCACCATGGAAGACAGAAAGTGTTCATTCACTCATAAACATTTGGATATGAAAGAGCATGGAGTACAAATGAAGTCTCAAGCAACTGCAGGTGATAGTAGAGATAAGGATAGGGACGGGGATGGGGATAGGACAGGGACAGGGATGGGGATGGAGACAGAGATGGGGACAGGGACAGAGACTGAGGGAGAGGGACAGGGAGAGAGAGAGAGATAGAGGTGAAGATGGCAGATCGCATACCAAGAGCAGCACATGCCACACTCCTGCGCATGCAGGCACCCAAGGCTTGGCCTATTCTTGAGGCAGCCTGGCCTCCTCCTGGGTGTACACAGGAGCTGAGGCCTCCTCTCCTCCAGGTCAAGCTTTTGATGCTTAGGGGCTCCTAAAACCAGGCTGCCCTGGTACGAGCAGCACAGGGCCTGTGTCGGTGGCCAAGGTGTCTAGCAGAGAACCAGGCTTCTTCTCAGGACACAGTGCAGGGGTGTGGCCAAGGGCTGGTGGAGCAGGGGACACTCCTGACCGACTGCTCCATATTTATTATATCTTTCATTTCATCATGGAAAACCTCTGAGCATATTCAAAGCAGCACCTGGCTCCCACTGCTGTTCAGCCCTCCCAGCTGCTAAAATGACAGCCATGTGTCACCATGTCCAGCTGGGTGATTCAAATGTCTCTAATAACTACACCTCCAAAAAATATAGTAGTATAATTTAATTAATGTAATAATATAATTTACGCTAGTACAGTGAAAAAATTACAACTTCAATGCAAAACATATACAAAAAATTGCTACTTCTTTTTTTCTTAGAAGTCTTTGAAACTCAAGATGTATTCTATGTTCCAGCACCTCTAGATTTAGACACTAAATCTGCATTGGAAATTGATCTGCATTTAGATTTCATAAACTATACAATTCAGAAAATAAATTCACACATGCTGCTCCAAACAACAGCAGTTAGCTAAAGTTTTCTGATAAGTGCATGAACTATCTGGTTTTTTAAAGTTAAAATTACTTAAAATAAAAATTTAAGGGCTGGCCAAATAGCTCAGTGGATTAAAGCACCTGCAAGCAGGTACAGGAGTGGGGGTTTGATCCTCAGGCCTGCCACGCCGGCCCCACGTGGGGTGCGCACTGAGATGGCAATTGAGACTGGGCGTGGTGACACACACTTGTAATCCCAGCTCTTGGGAGGCTGTAAACAAGTGAATCACTATGAATCTTATCTAGTAGTGAGACCCTGAACACCCTGTAGACCCTTCCCTAAAAGTGCAAAAAATAAAATGAAATAAAATAAAGATAAAAGTTTAAACTGCAGTCCCTCATTATGCAAGCCACACTGCAAGCACTTAGCAGCTCCACAAAACAGCCATGACTCTGTGTACATGGGTGACAGTGACCTGAAAGGGCTTCGGGTTGAGCTGCTGCCTCAGGGACCGGGGGTCCACGCTTCCTTCCAGGGCATCCCAGTTTCAGACAGCCAACACACCTGACATCCTGGTGCTCAGACCCTTGCTTGGACAGCCCCTGCAGTGACCTCCTTTGGGACTATCACAGCCCCCACAGTGTCGCCTTGCGGCTCACCTAAGGAGCATAGCATTTAGGACATGATGCTGAGAATGCCGGCCGGGGTGCAGAATCTCCCTGCCACCCACAAGCAAGAACTGAGGCTGAGAAACAAGTCCCTGCTCAGAACTCAGGGCTCACCAGTGAGACAGGAACCCACGATGGCTGCTCTGGACAGCACAGGATGCTGCGTGCCAGCTGGTCAGCCGCAGCCTCGAGCAGGAGGACTGCGCCCTACAGACAGGCCAGCCATGGGGCCAGGAGTCAGAGCCAGGAGTGGCCCTCGCACTCAGAAGAAATGACTGGAGTTCAGGGGCTCTGACCCACAGGGGGCTTCTTCCTTGACAGGCTCAGAGGCACCCACCTGGAAACAGGCCATGCTAGGGCTTTCCCAGGGCTAAGGACCCCCCAAAAGTGGGCACAATGCAGGGTCTGTGGGCTCCCAGGGCAGAGCAGTGGGGAGGGGTAGCTGGTCAGGAGGCACCACGCGGCCCAGTTGTGCAGCCTCAGCACCAGTCCCAGGAAGAGCCCGCTCTTGCTGCCAGCCCCATGGATTCCATGTCCTCTGTCCTACGGGCAGAGAGCAGCACCGTGGCATATGAGCACAGGATTTACTCTTATGTCTGTACTCAAGGGGGCAAGCCCGGGGACAAGGAAGTTGAAGGGGGCAGGGCAGGGCAGCTGTCCTGGCCCGCAGGGCCAGCAGGGCGCTGGTCTACAAGTGAGCTTTGTAGTGCTGAGAAGGGGAACTGTGGACCTGGTTACTTGAGTGGCAGTTCTGCACACATCTCCCAGATGTCCCTCATCATCCAGGAAAGTTCATAATCATAGAGGGTGGGTCAGTCCCTTGCCCTGTGGGTTTGATCTTAGGACCTTGTTTTCTTTGACTTTGGTTTCTTTTTTCTTTTCTTGTCTTTTTTGAGACAGGGTCTCACTATGCAGTTCAGGCTGGCTTTAAGCTCACTTTGTAGCTCAGGCTGGTCTCGAACTTACAACAATCCTCCTACCTCAGCCTCCCCAGTACTGGGATCACAGGCCTGTGCCACCACACCTGGCTCTGGTTTCTTTTTTAACACTTTTTTTTGTTTTATCTTGTATTTATTTGGTACAGTGTCTTGCTACATAGCCAGACTCATAGTGATCTTCCTATCCCAGCTTTCCCAGCACTGAGATCATAGGCATGTGCCACCATGCCTGGTTTCAGTGGTTGGTTTGGCATGGGGCCAGCATGACATGTGGTACCAGGGATTGAACCTGGTCCCTGTGCTTGCCAGGCAAGTGCTTATGCCACTGAGCTATCTCCAGACCCTGGCTCTGGCTTCTGGCTTTTCGCTTCTCTGAGTGGTATCTCAGCCCCTCTGACAGCTGAGTTGATATCACATCATTCTGTCACCAGGGTGTTCTCTTCCCTTCAGAGCCTTGAGGACTGGTCCTCCTCTTAATCCGTTTTCTCGGATGTCTGTAAACCCCTAAGACTGAGGCTAGTACAGCTGTCTACTGTCTCCGTCATCTGATGGCTGACAGTACCCCAAGGGACAGAGCCACTGAGAGCCAGCAGATCTGCTCATTGCAGGGTAGGGACTGCCGGGCCTCCTACTGCTGTCCACTGTCAGGGATGCTGTGGCTCAGGTCTCCTTGGTCACTCACCTGCAAAGGAAGATACTGGCAGCTCCTCCAGAGGGCAGGAGTGGGCCCTGCAGAGTTGAGTGCAGGGATACTTCTTAGGAAATGCCAAGGTGGAGTCTGCCTTTTAAAAAAGTCCACCACTGCATGGGAGAGGACCAAGTCCAAGCCCAAAGCTGGTCATAAAGAGGACAAGCCCAGGCCCAGCCGAGCCCTGAGTCTGCACGAGATGTCTGGGCTCAGAGGCCACGTCTGCTCCTGTGCACCTTGCAACCCCAGAGGAAGCGTAGCCAGAGCATCCGTGGCAGGCAGAGCTCGCTCCAGGCTGACCTCTGGCATGGTGGCATCAAGGGTCTCCTTGCACCCTCGCCCTGCCTACCAAAAGCCAGCTGCTGAGCAAGCTCAGAGGAATCTTGCCGCAGAAGTAGGTCACAACTGACCAGAGCCTCTTCCCGGAGCCTCAGAGGCAAGGCAGGCCCTGGCCAGCATCGTCGGCCACGCCATGAAGAGGCAGAGCAGGGCAGGGCTGCGGGATCGGTGGGCTTAGATGTCACCTCTGCCTCCCAACACCCACCTCTTGAGCTCAGCACAGGTGAGGCCCACAGAGATAGGAAGGTGGGACTCTGAGGAGCACATGGGCAGGAGAGTGACATATGGCCAACAGCTGCCTGAGAGCCACCCCAGTGCAGCAGGCAGAGGGCAGCCTGGCACCCGGGGCCAGCCAGCCTACACAGCAGCCTGCACGTCTGGCTCTTTGTCCACAGCAACTATTTCTCTTGGGCCCAAATTGCCCTTAATCACCTCATTCTTCTGCCCGACAATCTGGCTCCTGCACTTGGCCCAGTCATTCATCTGCCCTAGAGGACAGTGCTTCCAGTGGCTCAGAGTGCCCACCCTGGGTCATTAGCACTGCAGGCCACTCCCTGAGTGGGTGCAGAGCAGACGCTTGGCCTCCTGTCCAATGGCACAGGCCCTGGCCTGCCAGAGGTGGCCCACAGCTGAAGGGGACAGCACATCACCTCCTGCAGGTCCCACACCCCCATGTACATTTATATCTGATAATAGCCTCCCAGGGCTTCTTCCCTTGCCCTCACAGTCCTCCCTGCAAGCCTGCACATCTATCCCAGTGCTCCCACATACTTAATGAGCACCTGCTGCATGTGCTAAGCCAGGTGGGGCATCAAGTCATGGGGCCAACGCGGAGACCTTAGGTGTCTCCAGCACAGCTGTACCCGTGCTGTGGGACAAAGCCTGGGAGCTTAGCGTTCTCCAGTGCTCTGGACCTCCTGGCAGCCCCATCAGAGGAGGAAGGCCAAAGAGGGAGGGCCCAGGGTCCCCTGTCCAGGAGGCACAGTGTGGCCCTGCCACATGAGGCATCGAGACCCACACAAAGCAGATCCCCTCGTGAGGCAGTGCTGCAGCCAGAGACAACTTCACAGGGGTA
The DNA here is from genome assembly GCA_004027165.1 of Ctenomys sociabilis. NCBI lineage: Eukaryota > Metazoa > Chordata > Mammalia > Rodentia > Ctenomyidae > Ctenomys > Ctenomys sociabilis. Next base: position 7,041 of record PVKA01032754.1, read on the forward strand.
GCTAGAGGAGGGGTGGCGCCCTGAGCCCCACCTCAGTCTCAGCGGTACCTCCTATACTCCAGGCCCCTGGCCCCACCGCAGGTACCCGTCTGCCTCCCTCCAAGCAGCACCCCACCTGCACCCCCACCAGGCTCCACCACTGTAGTAAGGAGCCTGCCCTGAGCACCAAGGTGACGATGGCTTGTACCCCCTGTGTCCCTGCTTTCACCTGGCACCAGCCTTGAGGAAAGAACAGCAGGCATCACAGCCGTCTTTCAGCAGCAGCAGAGTCTCATGGGTGTTGGGCACTCAGTGACCCAGCCAAGAGAATGTCAGCCAGGAGGGGCCCCGGGCCACTGTGTGCCCTCAGCACCCAGCCCGTGGCAGGCGCCCCATGAGCTCAATACCAGCTCTGGGGGCTTGAGGGGGGCAAGTGCAAATCCAGAGTGAACAAAATTAATTTCACCCGGTGCCAAAAAGAGACTCTCCATGCATCTTTGCTTTGAACTTGTAACTGGGATGTGCTTGACACATATGTAAACCTTTCAAAAGCTAAACAAGCCTCCAGCCAGCTCACATGCAAGGAGTGCCTTCCTGGCAGCCATCTGTCTCCAAAGCACAAATGTGGGGACTGTGCGACCCAGCACGGTCTCCCCTGGGGGCAGGAGTCACACTCAAGCCTCAGGATGCTCCAAAACTGCCTCCTGCCATAAAGATATGAGGAGTTTATTTTCCCTTTGGAAAAGCCAATTAGCTAGCACAGATGGGGACCATGATTTCCAGGTGGACTGGGACGGGGTGTGTGTGACAAATGGTGCTGCATGGTCCTCCCACTCGAGGGCTGGTTACTGTTTATCTTGAGAGCAGGAGCACGGCGGGCTGCGTCTGCCTGGCTCTGGGCAGCACCAGGCCACTTTCTGTCCTGCACACTCTCAGCAGACTGCCGTACGTGCGGTGCAGCGTGGTTCAGTGCTCGCTCAACAGTGACGCTGTCTTCCCTGCCTTCTGCCTTCATGGTTAGACTTTGCACATTTCCTCGACGTGCACAAGCCACCATGTGACTTAGAAGAGGCAAGGGACTGGACCTCTAAAGGTGGTTTCCACTGTAGTCTTCACTGTTGCATGTGCCCAGATGATGCCCCTGCTCGGCGCAGAAGGCAGGTGCCCCAGAGAGTGGGTCACTCAGGGCCGCAGCATGTGACAGCAACGGGCAGGCTTGGCCAGCCTCACGCATTGCTTAGGGAGCTGGCTGCCGAGCTCCAGGCACAGCTTCAGAGGAAGTGCCTCGAGCTTCCCTCGTTGCTTGGCCAAGAAGCCTGAAGCAGCCATGAACTACCCCACGAGTCCTGAGCTGGACTTGCTGCTGCATCTCGTCTTCATCTTCTCCATATAATTTTAAGTGTATGTGCTTTTCTTATAGCATGTGCTCCAACATAACCAAGGTGCACAAGCTGGCACACGCTGGGCCCCTGCTTGCTCAGGCGTGAATGGTGACCCCTCCATCATTCTGGGGCTGTCCTCCCTCACTGCTGGGCATCTGGTGTCTTCCTCTAGTGCAGCTGTTGATCTTTCAGGAAAGTTGTTTGGTACCTGGGGGAAGGCAGGCTGGAATCAGAAGGTGGGTGTGGCCATGTTACAGGACAGCAGTGACAGGGCAAAGGACCCTGCAGGGGCTGTGCAGGTTGTGCGTGCTTGGGTGGGACGGCCCCATGGCCCTGGGAGCCTCCTCCACACCTCAGCCGCCACACAAGGGACAGTCTTACCGGTCCCCTGGAGGTGAACACGTGGAGTGGGAGGGGCTTGGGAGGCCAGGGCAAGCGGGGCTCTGCTGCTCTGGAAACCATGGAGGTGAAGAGGCCACAAGCAGAGAGCAACAGGCTCCAGAGGCTGGCTCAGCCCTGCCAGCAGGCGCCAGGCTTCAGCCTGTCACCAGGGACGGATTCCAATAGGGGTGAGTAGGAAGCAGAGGCTCCCAGAGTCCCCAGCCAGGAACCCAAATGGCACAGGCCTTAATTTCAGCCTTCAGAGACCCTGAACACAGAGACCAGCTGCTCTGCCCTACACAATGGGAGGCAACAAGTGTTCGCTGCCTTAAGAGACAGGCTTACTGCAACTTTACAGCAGGAGGAAGCTGACGAGATGTCCCACCCACTGTAGGCTTTTCCGCCACTCATTTGCCAAGCTTCTGCTGAGGAAAGTGTCAGTGAGTCTCGATATTTTGCTATTAAGAATGACTTGTGTCAGATATGGTGGCACACACCTGTAATCCCAGCTACTTGGGAGGCCGAGGCAGGAGGATCCCAAGTTGGAGGCTTACCCAACAACTCAGTGAGACCTATCTCAAAATTAAAATTAAAAGAGTCTGGGGATGTAGCTGTCTGGTAGCACTTGCCCAACCTGGTTGAGGCTGTGGGTTTGGACACTAGGTCTATAGAAAGAAGAGGAGAAGGAGAAGAAGGAATGGGAGAAGAAAGATCTGCAGAGTTCTGCTGTGTTGGCCCAGTGCTCATGCGCATTTACCGGGCATGATAAATCCACTCTTGAACCCTGTGCTAAGTTCTTCCGCCGGGTGCTGTGAGGTCAGGCACCCCCAGGACAGCCCTACGTAGTGGTTGTGTCTGAGGATGGGCTGGGTGTCTCAGCCAGGGTCTCTGCTGCCCTCCTGGGAGTGCTCAGTTGTGCCTGCTGGGCTCTGAGTTGGGCACTGAGGCTGAGGTGGGCCAAGGACTGTCCCTGAGGGGCTGGGCAGGCACAGGGGCCCTGGCTTGAGTTCTCTGGTGTTCCTGAGCTATCAGGGCTATGCTCCCCGCCTCTCCAAGGGATGCCTGGGAGAAATATACCTGTGAGGCAGGTTTGGCCTAGGACAGAGGGTGGCTGGGCTGGCCATGCCTCCCACCTGGCCATCACACAGTGGCTGCTGACCATGGTCATCTCTGCCCTTGCCACCTTTTCATTCTCCCAGATGAGTCACATGTGATCTCAGGTCCTGGGTGGGCCACAGGCTCAGCCTTCAGCCACCAGAAGGCTTGGCTGTGGACAGGCTTGGTATCCTGGGTTTGACATTCTTCCTGAGTCTAGAAGAAAGATTCAAATTATAGTATAGAACACTGCTCTGATGATTTCTTTTCTCTCTCTCTCTCTCTCTCTCTCTCTCTCTCTCTCTCTCTCTCTCTCTTTTTCTCTCTCTTTTGAGACAGTGTCTCATTATGTAGTTCAGGCTGGCCTTGAACTCACTATGTAGTTCAACTGGACTCAACCTCTCAGGGATCCTCCTGCCTCAGCTTCCCCAGTGCTGGGATTATAGACATGCACCACCACACCCAGTTCCAAAGCCAGCATGGCACATCTGGGGTTCCAGAGCCAATAGGGCGTGCAGTACTGGGATCAAACTCAGGACCTTGCATTTGCCAGGCAGGGGCTTATGTAACCAAGCAAGCTATCTCCCCAGCCCCTTCCAGGTGAGTGCTGAGGCCATGAAGGTTCCTGGAGAAGACTGGCCAGGACCCCAAGTCTTGCAGGGTGTACAAAAGTGCAAAGAGCTGGGTCAGCCCATGGTGCCAGCTTGGCCCGTGCATGTTCCATGCTTTGCTGTCTCGTGCCATGGTCTCCACAGCTGGCACAGAGTCCCTGAAAATACCTACTCCCCACTGCCTAGGAGGCATTTGATACCTAGGGGTGGGTTGAAGTAGGGGCAGGTGATAGTGTGACGTGGGGGTGACAAGCAGTACCCCAGAATGGTCACCAGAGGAGAGGGCGAGAGCAGCTCCTTGCCCCCAGGCTGGCCCCACCTGGCTGGCAGCCCCTGAGGAAACCAGGCTTGCAAGTGAAGCAGTGAAAGAGGGAGTTGAGATTCCCAGCCCCCCACAGCCCCCGTACCTCCCCAGGGAGTGAAGCCTTGAGTCTGTTGTCTGTTGACAACGCCATGAGTCAGCTGTGATGTGTCATGGCTGAGGGAAAATGATAAATACTTGCAATTTTCTTCCTCTGTAGACTCCACAGAGACAACGGCTCCCGGCTCCCTCGGAGTGCACAGCCTGAAGCAGGCAGGAGGGGCTTGGGGCCCAGGGCCTGGGTATTCCAGGAAGAGCAGTGGGGCCCCAGGCCCTGAGAGTGGCAGAAAACCCAGTCTTGTGAGGGCAGCCAGTGAGGACTGCACCACCTGGGCAGAGACCCCAGCTCACCCGAACTCACAAGCGGGGACAGGAAAGGCTCCTCTGCAGCCAAGTGAGCTGATCAACATGGACCGGCTTCCCCAGGAAAGAAATATCCACCCCACCAGATCTACCCCAGCAGCTGGATGCGCAGACCCAGGCAAACACCAACACCTTCATGGCTCCGCAGTGAGCACCAAACTGACCAGACCATCCCAGGCCTGGCCGGCCTGTGGGCAGCAGCTCAGAGTTCAGGAAGGACTCAGGCTCCGGGGTCAAGGCCTAGTGGGCAGGGGGTCGATGGGCATGTCCAAGGTGGTTCAGTTCCCCAAAGTCAGGCAAACACCCACGAAAGATCCCTACGAGGAGCCCGAGTACCCAGAGGCACCTGTCCCTGGCCCCTGCTCCTCAGCCCAGGCCCACCAGAGGCCCTGGAGCGCGCGGCTCTAGGCCCCAGGCTGCCCTGCCCAGGAGGAAGGGAAGCTCAAGGCACAGAGCAGGACAGAGTAGCACATAGCTCTGAGCTGCCCCTTGCCTTGGTCCCAAGGACAGTACCTGTCCAGGGAGGGCCCCAGTGCCCCTGCTCCTGCCAGATCCCATCGGGCAAGTGCGCACGGGATTCTGGGTGCTGGGGCACCTTCTGGAGCTCTTTCTAGGTTCATACTGTCCTAGGTTGGTGGCTGAGTACAAGAGGTAGCAAAGCTTTACATTTATTTATGAAAGGGAAGAAAAGAAGCAGGCTCTTCATAGTGAGAGCAGGCCTCTGAGGAAGCGTACAGTGGCCAGCGGCTTAGTGGCCATTGTCTCTTACCCCTCAGGCTGACATCAGAGCTGGGCCATCCTATCAAAAAGTTGCTTGAGGGCCGGTGAGATAGCTCTGTGGTCTAAGCACCTGCCTGCCAAGCCCAAGGACTTGGGTTCAATCCCCGAGCAAGGTCTCATCCCTGGGACTGCATGCTGTGCAGGCCCCAGAACTCTAGGGCACACCATGCCGGCCACCAAAACCAGGTATGGTGGTGCGGGCCTATAATCCCAGTGCTGAGGAGTCTGAGACAGGAGGATCATTACAAGCCCAAACTGTGTAGTGAGACCCTATAACAAATAAATCAAAGATTAAAAATACAAGAAGAAAAAGCTACTTGAGTTCTCTCGAGAGGAACTCTCGGCTTGGTCCCAGGTGAGGGGCTTGGGCTCACCACCCAGGTCCCTACCACTGACAGGTCACACCCACCTGCCCAGCCAACTGACCACACCGCAGCGCCCTGCCTCCCAAGGTCACCACAGCCAGCCTGACCATTCGGACCTCAGAGATGAAGTCAGGTAACAGGACCATGGAGAGGGCCAAGAGGAGCAAGGAATGCCTGGGCAGAAGCACCCCACATTCAGGGCTGAAAGCTAGGCCCACTGGGCAGAGCCCAAGGGGGCTCAGATGGGTCCTCTGCAGAAATGGGACAGGGACACCTGCTCCACATGGGGGGGAGAGCTGGGGCCCATCTGAGAACCCTGGACCACAGGCATGGCTGCTGCAGTGCCTGCACTTGCGTCCTGGGCCTTCTTCCCTGGGCAGTGTTCCTGCCTAAGAGCTCACATGAAAGTATCACTAGTGTGTCCTGGGGCGTGTTCAGCTCAGTTTGGTGGCTTGTGGCCCTATCTTTCCCTGGCAGCCCCTCGGCTTTGCTTGATGCCCCACCTAGCTGGGGCACTGGCCCTCTTATGGGACAAGAGGAAGACATTCCAGGATGGCAGGGAGGTCCACACTGCTGCTGACCACCCCAGATTTCACCACCAGAGACAGGAAGACCTGCTTAAAAGGCAGGTAACGGTGCTTCTCCTCTCCTAGGGCAGGACAGCGGCCTGCCTGTATGACAGAGGCTCAAAACTCACCCCACTGGTGCTGCCATGGTTGGTGGCCCCCTGGGCCACAGCAAATGTTGGGCAAGGGACACCCAGGCCACACAAGTGGGCATTTCCCCAGGCACCTTGGAGAAAGCCTGCTGTTTGGCCCCAAGGCTTTGGCAGAGAAGGGATCGGCTCAAGGTCACAGTGTACAGAAGACAGAGGACAGGCCATTTCAGGGCAGCCTGGGGAAGCCTTTTGTCCAACCTTTTCTAACAAAGCCAAACCCAGGACCACACCAGGGACCTCCCTCTACACCAACTTCCAGGGTTCTGTGCAGGACAACCTGCCTCTGAATGGCTCTGGAGAGTGCCTAATGCATTGCCAGGGGGAGGGGCCAGCCTGTGGCCCAGTTCTTTCAACTTTCTGCCCCTGTTGTCCACCTTCAACAACCACTGCCCCATCCTCTGACCCTGGGGATCAAAGTGAAATGAGAGCATTCATTTAAGAAGCAGGGAGGATGGGTTTTATAGAATGCCAAGAGACCATCACAACCATGTGGATGCCAACTGGCCACAGGTCCACTTTTCATAAGTACAGTTGAAGGTAGAGCCACAGGACAGAAACATCAAAGAGAACCAAGCTATGGGACCTGGCACCATGGTTCATTAGATTCTTTCAATGAGTCTTGTGTGTGTGTGTGTGTGTGTGTGTTACTGAGGATTGAACTTAGGACTCTGCTTATAGGCAGGCACTTATTCTACTGAGCTATCTCCCTGGATTTATTTATTTATTTATTTTTCAGTGAGTCTAATTGGAGCATTAATTAGTAATTGAGCCTCACTAAAGTGCTCCCAAAGCTTGGTATAGCTTTCCCACATTTCTATTTGCAAAAGGACAAAGGCACAGAAAGAAAAAAGAAAAGCAGGAGAGAGAAATCAGCTGAGAAAATGTAATGGAGAGGCTTCTACTCATACAGGAGCACATGCCTGTAATCCCAGCACACTGGGGAGGCTGAGGCAGAAGGATTGTTGCTCTCTCTCTCTCTCCTCTCTCTCTCTCTCTCTCTCTCTCTCTCTCTCTCTCTCTCTCTCTCTCTCTCTCTCACACACACACACACACACACACACACACACAAAGATAAAATGAGAGGCTGCACAAATACTTTACTAAAAGGAAAGGAAAGCTATGCCGGCATGGTAGGCTTTTTCTGAATATCTTCAGTCCTAAATTTTACATTTTGAAATCTTTATTTTGGGATCTTTCTCTTTGTGGTGCTGGGGGTTAAATGTGGGGTACTCTACCACTGAGCTACATCCCTATTTATTTATTTATATTTTGAGATAGGATCTTGCTCAGGAAGGACTTGAGCTTGCAATCTTCCTTCCTCAGCCTCCTCAGGGGCTGGGACTATGGGCTGCTTTATTTTGGATAATTTCAAAATTGCAGAACAGCCACAAGATTCATGCCAAGAGCTCCTCCCACACACACCCCTGGTCCATCGACATTTGGTGTCTCGCCAGATCTGCTTTCACATCCCTTTCCCTCCACGGAAACTCTTTCTGGGCTGTTGGAGACAGGCGCTTGGTTCCACCCACGGCCACCGGCTTGTCTCCACGGCCACCCGCTGAGCCGCCTCCTCCTGGCTCTTCCCATGCTTGCATCTGCCACCACCCAAGTGGGGCACACGTGCTCCAGAAGACCATGGATTTGGCCACTTGCACTCCCTTGCTCTGCTTGCCCTGCTGGCTCTGTCCTCAGCTGAGGAGTTTCTCGAGTTCTCCAGAGGCATCTTTGCAGCTTTAGGAGACACCTTGCGCCTTCTGCCACTTGGCGAAGGCCTCCTCCCTCCCTGAGCTTCTGCAGTGCAACCTGCCTGGCTGGCGTGGGCCTGCTGCTCTGCACACTGGAGACCTCCTTTTGTGTCCAAGATCCCTGTTCTCTAACCAGGTGTGCAAAGGTCACAGTGATGTAAGTGTCTCCATCTAGGAAAGCGCAGTGTCCGTGGATAAACCCTCCGTGCCCACAGACTGAGCCCAGATCTCCATGCTTTCTCGGGGTGCTGTGCCCCACATGGCTTCTGCCCGCTGGCCAGCCAGGTGCTGTGTGTGCGCACAGTGACCTTGAGTCATCCCAGATTCACTGACCGGGTGCTGGAAGCCATGGGCAAGACCTGGGCCTCACAGGTTTGATCGCCCTGTGAACTTTGTCTTTCGGTATCTGGTCCAGGTCAGCGGCCACTACTGGTCAGTAGTCTTTTGCTGCCATCAGAAATCTGTCTCCTAGCTCTGAAAGGCCACCTTTTGCCTGGTTGTGCCAGGAAGATAGCCGTGCCAGGCTCATAGTGAGTCCGGAAGACAGCATGCCACTCCTGAGTCCTTGGTGTGGTGTGCTCCGCAGCAGAGCAGGGCATAGGCCTTGTCTTAGAGTGACTTTTTGTGCCTATAAAAATCGTGCCAGCAGGGTATGGTGGTGCATGCCTTCACTCCCAATACTTAGGAGGCTGAGGCAGGAGAATCACTGCAGGTTTGAGGCCACCCTGGGCTACAAAGTGTGTTCAAGGCCAGCTTGAACATAACAAGACCCTGTCTCCAAAGAAAGTCTTTTTTTAGAAAAAGAACTACTCCTTCTATAAAGAGAGCCCTGGCCACCAGCTTTGTGCCTTTTGCTGCACACACAGTGAGGAAACAGCGGCCTCTGACAGCTGAGCACACCCAGGGGACCTTCTGTCCTCTACTGTTCACTCGCCCCTGCTGGGTCCCTGTGGAACTAACTTCATGTTCAGCAATTTGCAGCCTCTGCAGCATTTCGTGGCTGCCCCTCACCTTCCTGCAGTCGTAATTGTCTGGGGCTCTAGGAATCCTGGAAGATGAGAATAACAGCAGCATCCACCACTGGCCAGTATGTAAAACTCTTCACTTAAGGAACAGGAGTGAAGACAGGCCTGCGGGCCAGAGGCGCCTCTGGGCTTGGCACTGAGTCACAGTAGGAAGAAATCCTCCCAGCCAGCAGCAGTAAACACCACCCGCTGAGGGGAGGGGAGGAGAGCTTGAGAAGGCCACATCCATGTGGCACTGTGCCCCCCCCCCTCCCCGTCAGCCCAGCCGTGAACAGCGGCTCTCCCTGCAGAGAGAGCATCTTCCCTGTGCAGGGCAGCCCCCGGCCTCCTGGGCTGCCCAGTACCGTGCTGCACCCAGGAAACCACTCAGGGCTCTTCCTCAAGGCCATCAAAAGGAGATGGTCAGGGGCCCATGGGACATCACAGACCTCCTCCAGGCACAGCAATTTCAGAGAGGAGAGGGGCTGGTGCTGTGGGCCCACCAGGTAGAGCCAAAGCCGGGCCCCCCACCTGGTGTAGCAAAACAGCTACCCAGCATTTCTGAGCCTTGGTTTCCCTACTTGCTATGGAGTAAATAGGCTTTCCATGGGGAATAAAGGACACAGTGGTCATGACACAGGGGCATGGCTACTGTCCAGAGGCAGCAGAGACCCTCTTCCCGCACCCCCAGAAGAGCTGGGTCCTCCACCTGGGCTCCTCAGGCAGGGCCCCTCTTCTCTCAGCATCACCTTTTACCATTAGCCAGAGCTCCTTCCAGCAGGGTCCAGGTCTTTTTGTTTCATTTTGTTCTATTTTTGTAGTACTAAGGGTTGAATCCAGGACCTTCAAGCTGAGCTACATCCCCAGTCCTTTAAAAAATAAAAATAAAACTTTATTTGAGGTAGGTTCTCATTAAATCACTAAGCTACCCAGGCTGGATTCAAACTTGCCATGCTCCTGCCTTAGCCTCCCAGGGTGCCACCACACCCAGCTCAGGGCCGGGTTTCTGATGATGGCTGTGACCAAGACTTGGAGGGCAACACAGCCCACCGCAGCCAAGAACAGGGGTTCACCCGACAGGAAGTGATCCAAGCTTCTGGCCTGGCACCTCATCTTGGCCTCCGAGTACGTGGAGGTGCCAGGCTCCTTCTGCGGTATTTGGATCTGAGTACGGGAGGTAGAAGCCTGCTGAGCCCAACCCAGAGGCAAAGCTTTGCCATCAGGGCCTGACAGCGATTCCTGCGGCCTCGTCTGAAGAGCTGGGTTTGGGCTCCAAAGGCCAAGAACAGCTGGAGACCGCCGGCTGAAGCAAGCGGGAAGTCTGTCACTGCAGGCTGAGTACGGACCCTGATTGGGCTCAATTGTGGGCGGGAAACGCCCCCTGCAGGCACAGCATGTCCACTGCAAGCAGAGCCGGGCCTCACGATTGTCGCGGTGCTTCTTTCTGAAGAGAATTTTCCCCAGCGACCGCCTTACCAGAGAGGGTGGGAGAGCAAACAGTTCCTCGTGACAGTTGCCCAGGTCAGGCCCTTGGATGCAGCACACCTGCTAGGCACTGGCTCCCTCCCTCCCCACCAACCTCTCTTGCTGTACTGGGCACTGAACCCAGGGCCTTTACTGAGCTACAGTGTAGGCTCTTTCTAAAATTGTTTTCATTGACAGAGTCTCACCAAGTCATGAAGTTTCCCAAAGGGGCTCAGTCATGTGACCCTCCTGCCTCAGCCTCCCAGAGTTTGGGAACGCCCACATGACCAGCCAGCCTTGCTTGTTTCCTGTTGCCAATATAATGCATGTCCTGTCGGGCTTTTCATTTAGTTTTCTAACCAGGCTACTCTTTTACATGGTTCAAAACCACTCCTACTAAGGAAGACAGGAAAGGGCCCTGCACTGCCTGACCTACCTCACCCCAGTCACTGAGCTACCTTGATCTCTCCCTAGAGACCAGGGCAGGATGGACTGCGGAAAAAGCACCTCTGAGCCCCTCTGCCCTCCTGCATGGCTCTAGATTCCTCCACATGCCATGCACTGCTCTTGAGGGCTGACTTCTCCCAGCCCCACTGGGGCCTTGGAACAAACCCCAGCCACAAGCCTCCTGCCTTCCTCGTGGGCACCCAGACAGCCCCTCCTCTGTCACACCCAGGATCCACCACACACAGGGCCCTGCACACTCTCCACTGAACTCGGAGTTGGCCCTGATACTCATCCTCATGTTACAGCTGCCCAGAGCACACAGGCCCAATGGGCCACTGTACGGATGGAAAGGAAATACGGTGACTTTTTTACTCTCCTCTTACACCCATTGCCACCCCCCACAGTTCATCCCAGAAGTTCTGGAGGTCTAGGAGACCCAGAACATCCAGAAAAGCACCCCGGGCTGGCCCCCACAGCATCCAGGCCTCCACGGGGCCTCACACCGTGGCCTCACAGTCATGCCCCTGCTTGGTACAGGAGACCAGCAGGCACACATTCAGCAAGCCACAGACAGGGCCCTTGGCCAGCAGCAGGTGCTGCCCACTGCCCACAGTCAGAAAGAACCAGCCCAGATGTGTCCCTGTGTGCTCACTCACAGGCCCAGAGGGAGGCCTTTCTCACGGAACCTCAGCATCTTCTCGGACCTCGACCTGCCCTGCAAACACTCAAGGTTCTTTGCGTCCTGTTGCTTCAGTCTACGTGCTTTCTCCCATCTCACTTCAGAGCTGCTTATCCTGAGTGGTTTCCTGGACTGCAGACATCCACGATGTAGGGGCACAAGTCAGGGTCATTTGTCACCTGCAGCCCAAAAGGAGTTGCACTAGAAACCTGAAGTCAGCCTCTGCTTTGGCTTGGATTCAAGCATCCTGCTTACTTCTACTCGAACTGTGTAATACATTTGTAAAACATGAGGAATTCAGCCAAACCACAGTGCCCTGGGCAAGTCCTAGCCACAGCCCACAGCATAAGCCCTCCCTGAGGGCTGGTACCAAGCCCCTGCCAGTGGCTCCTACCTGGGGTGTGCCTGGTTTGGCTTCAAGCAAAGAAGAAAGGAAGAATCGGGTTTCCACTCACCAAATCACACAGCCTGTCTCAGAGCGTGGAGTCTGATTGCCAGACACATCCTAGGATCTGTCAGAAGAAAAGAGCCAGACAGTAACTGCTAGTATAGGACAGGGTGCAGGTGTGGCAGTCACATGGTGAGCATGCATAGGGCAGAGGGGACCAGCCCCACCCCGGAGGACAACTGGCCCTGGGCGGGGCCTCTCAGACTGAAGGAGAACCTCACCTGGCAGAGGGCATGAGCACAGAGCCCCCTCCAATGAGGAGTGGGGCCCTGTGAGGCCTGGAAATGGCAAGAGGGCAAACAACAGTGAGGGTCTCTGCACACTTGCCGTAGGGTGGTCCCACTGTTCTCTGGGCTGTACTTTGTCCTGAATCCTGTCTCCCCCTGCTGGGCAGGCAGAGGGCAAGGCCATGGGCCAGCTGTGATCAGAATGACTAGGGGCATGGCACACCACACCGCACCTGTGGGTCTGGGCCCCTCAGGAAGCCTCACTGGACCTGGCTACGGCATAGGGAGAAATTCCCTCCAGCAATCCCTCCACAGATGGGGAACCCAGGCCAAGCTCCAGGTAGGCTCTGAGCCCCTGAGCCACCCTGGGGTAGGCTGACCAGAGCTGGCACCCACCAATGACCCAGGGAATGGCCAGCAGGCAGCCATCATCAGCACCCCTGGGGCACAGGGCTGTTACTGCGCTGAGTGAGAGGGCAGAGTCCTACAGAGGTTCTCTCAGCTGAGAGGCCAGACTCAGAAAAGAGACCCGGAAGCATGAAGACCAGGAAGCATGACCCTGGAGTCTCCCTGGGCTGCTTTGTACTTGGGCTTGAACCTAGGGCCTCACACAAGCTGCATCACAAGGTTAAAAAAAAATCTTGTGGAGGTAGGGGTTCGCTGAATTGCCCTAGTGGATTCAATCTTGCAAACATCTTGCCTCAGTCACCCAAGGCGCTGGGATTATAGGTTTGAGCAAGACTCCCTGCCAGATGTTACTTCTCAGCCAAGGTTCCTTCCACTGGGACTCAAATCCAAGACCTTCGTGTAAGGCAGACATGACATACGCTCTTCACTCCGTTTATTTAAGAGAGGGTCCAAATAAAGTTGTCACAGTGCTTAAACGGGTTTAAAACATAATGATGACAATTATTGGAGAGTCAGCGCCTGAACGCTACCGAAGGGAAGTCTCCAGGGGCGTGGCCGGGGAAGGAGGCGGGGCCAATGTGGGCGGGGATTGCTGGAGGGTCCGAGGCGGGGCAGGGCGGGAGGAGAGGGCGGGAGGGGAGGAGAGGGAGGGAGGGGAGGAGAGGGAGGGAGGGGAGGGAAAGGGAGGGTGGGGCGGGGAGGGGCGGGCCCGAGAAGGGCGAGGCCGGACAGAATTCCGCGAACCCAGCGGGTGCCCGCCCCGAGCCACCAATCACCGGCCTCCTCCCCGAGGGCCAGCGAGGCGCGGCGCAGAGCCTGAGGACCCGGAGCCCAGCCGCTGTTCCCAGGGGTCCTGCCTCCCAGAGCCTCGGCGCCCACGCCTGCGGGGTAGTCAGCTGCCTGGGCTTTTGCTTGAACAGCTCCTTGGCCCGGCTGACCACCTAAGAGCAGCAGCGTAGGCAGCGTAGCCACAGCCTAATTGAAGAGCACTTTCATCACCTCGACACGGCACCTACCGGCAGTCGCTGCCCACGCCCACCTTCCCCTGCGCCCTGGACCCCAAACCCAAGGTCACCAGCAGGGACCCGCCTGCTCTAGAGGTTCCAAATACACTGAGCGCAGAGGTTACGTTCCAGTCACCCTTGCGACAAGTGAAAATCAGCGAAGTAGAGACGATATATTTATGTTAGTATTTATGTAAATTTTAAGGCTTTATAAATCCTTCTCACTCTTGTAAACCTTTCCCACACCTTTAAAAGCATTTATATTCTTAACCATTTTCCAAACTCGTAAACCTACGTAATTTTAATAGCATATGTATACTGTATGGTACTGCAAAATCCCGCGATATAGCGAAAAATTCGCGATAAATAATTTAGTTTAATATTTTTTGAATATCCGCGTAACTGAGTCCGCGAAAGCCGAGCTGCAAAATAGAAAAAGACTACTGTAACTCGTATATTATGTGCGTTTGTGCGTCTAGATTCTTTAGAGGGCTTCATATATTCTGAATACAAGCTCCTTAAGATTTGAAAATATTTCCTCCTACTGGGTTCTTTTAGTTTTGGGGTACTCTCCGTTGATACATAAAGGTTTTTAGTTGTTTTGTTGTCGCTTTGATGCAGGTTCTTGCAGGGTTTTAAACTGGGCGTATCGGTTCACACCGATGCTCCCACGGTCAGCCGCCAGCTCCGCGGAGCCCCGCACTACCTACCCCGCGGGTGGGGTGGGCCGCCAGGTGGCGCAGCGCACTCACGCCGGAAGCCAGGCCTTCGCTGCGCCTGCGCCAACCCGAAGCGTGAGTCCGCGCGCGAGCACAACCGAACGCGCGCCCGCTAGCCCACGAGTGCGCCTGCGCGGAGCCCGTGGCCGCGCCTGCTCGCGCTGGGCGCTCGTCGCTCGCCGGCGGCCATGGGGGAGGCCGAGGTGGGTGGTGGGGGCGCCCCGGGCGACAAGGGTCCAGGGGAAGCGGCCACGAGCCCGGCGGAGGAGACGGTGGTGTGGAGCCCCGAAGTGGAGGTGTGCCTCTTCCACGCCATGCTGGGCCACAAGCCCGTCGGTGAGCGCCGGCCGCGGACCCGCGTGGGGGCGGGGTGGCCGCAACCGGCGGGGCGGGGCCTGTGACCCAGAGCCCAGACCTCCCCGCCCTCCCAGTCCCTTCGGGTGACTCATGCACGGCCACCGTCACCTCCGGATAACCCTGTCTTTTCTGTGCTTGAACCCCCCAAGTCTTGGACACTCTTGCCCCTAGGGACACCCCTACCCTCCGTAACCCCAAGGATACCCTCTTTCCCTGCAGTGTCCCTGCACCTACAGACTCCTGCCTCCTCTGACACTCTGCGTGCCACACCCAGCCCTCAGCACCCCATTGCCCTTCCCCCATCAACCCCACTGACCCCTGCCCTGTCCCATTTGGCCTGTGCTACGGGCCTGCCCCCTCCTGTCACTGCCCCCCGCACACTACAGTTCTCTTCTTCCGCATCCCGGCCCTGGTCTCCTCCATGCCTGCCTTACTCATTCATTCCCCAGGGCTGAGCACAGTTCTCTACTGCCCCTCCTCCTACAGGTGTGAACCGGCATTTCCATATGATCTGTATCCGGGACAAGTTCAGCCAGAATATTGGGCGGCAGGTTCCATCCAAGGTCATCTGGGACCATCTGAGCACTATGTATGACATGCAGGCACTGGTGAGCTGAACTCCTCCTACTCCTCTAACCTTGGGGGGCAATGGGGAGACAGGAGGCCCCCGTAGGTGGAATGTGCCCACTACTGGGCATATCGGTTCTGCTGGGCAGAGCTGCAGGTGGCCCGAGCAAATGCGTGCTGGTCCTCCTGAGAGCTCAGCAGTGCTGTGGAAAGCACCGGCCTAGTGGTAGTGGCCGGTTGCTCTTTCCGGACCTTGCTTTAGATTGGGCAGGCAGTGAGTCTCCAGGGAGTAAGAACCTGAGACGGGGGAGAGGAATCCGCTACAGAGGCAGGTGGGGATGCAGAGGCATGGACCCCTAGTTGTCAGTCCTTGGGTGACCCAGAAGTGGCATGGGTAGAGGACAACCTCACCTGCAAGTAAAGCAGCTCTGTGAGAACCAGGTAGATAGAGGCCCTGTCCGCACAGTGTTGGTCGGTTAGCAAGTTCCCTGGTTAACCAGGGCCGTAGGAAAGCCGGAGGTGTCTGATGAGTGAGCAGAAGAGCTAGATAACAGAGGTAGCAATAGAAACAGGTGGCTGTTCCTGGCAGAGAAAGCACAGCTGTCAGATCAGAACCCTGCAGCCACCAAGTCCGGTAGGCCGAGGAAGCAATGGAGTGTTCCTGGCCTGAGCCGAGCTCGAGTCAGCTCTCTGAAGGAGGTGTGCTGGTGGAAACCAATGTGCCTCCTGCTTGGCCGTGGGCCCCTGGCCCTGAGCAGTCCTGGGTGTGTGCTGTGCTGCTGAGCCTGAGAACACTGTCTGCCTGCCTCGGCCAAATCCATTGCTCCCCTCTCCAAGCTGTAGCAAGAGGACAGGGCCAGCCACAACCTGGCCATAGGAATACCCTGAGAATTGGAGTTGTGTTGCTGCCCACAGTCCATGTGGAAGACATTCTGTGGAGCTTACACTGGGTGACCAGCGCCAGGGAAGAGCTAAACTACTAAAGTGCATTCTGGAGCATGCATGTTCTTCCCTATAATTGAGTACATTAGCTGGGGGCTGCTTGCTGGGCTGGGCACTGCCTAAAGGTCAAAGACCCTCTCTTCTTCGACTCCCCAGGGCTAGCAGCTTATTATTTGGTGGGGTCATTTGGGGGAACTGGTCTCAGACACTTTTGCACCAGAGTCCAGAGACAGGCTCACCACTGATGGAGCCTGTGGGACAGACAGAGACAGCTTTCAGAGCTGTCGCTGCTCCCTGGACACCCTGTGGCGAGAAGGTCAGGGTGGCGAGCCACACTCTGTAGGCCTGTCAGTGGTGCTGGCTCATGGTCCCCTGCAGGGTCTGCTAGCCTAGACCTTCCTGTCTGTCTGGGAAGTCCAGCCACAGTGGACGCTGCACATGGAAGAAAAAGCCTTTACCCTGAGTGTCACCCACTCGCAGCCTTCAGTAGTCACAGCACTCACTGCTCACTGGAGCCTCTCTCTGCCTTTAGTGACCTGCTGACAGCACATTTTCTTTGTTTCTTGAAAACATAAAATGTTCTGTTCTTCCTTAGCATGAGTCTGAGATTCTCCCCTTCCCAAATCCAGAGAGGAACTTTGTCCTTCCTGAAGAGATCATTCATGAGGTCCGAGAAGGTGAGACTTGGATGAGGTCAGGTTGGGGAATAGAAAAGGCCAGATCTGGGCCAGCAGTGGGGAGGTCAGGGACTGTAGGGGAGGCGTGAAGGTCCTGCTCAGGCCCCACCTCGGCCTGTACCCTGGAGGTGTTGGGAACCTGTGGGCTGGGGCAGATGTTGCTCAGGAGCAGTCATGTGACAGACACCAAGACCTGTATGGGCAGCAAGAGTTGGGCAGTGCTGACCTGACGTCCCCAGTGCTGGCCATCACCGTGGGTTTCCAGTGAACGTCAGCCGTCTCCTCCACAGGAAAAGTGATCATTGAAGAGGAGATGAAAGAGGAAATGAAGGAAGATGTGGACCCTCACAACGGGGCTGACGATGGTGAGTGTGCAGCTCCCTACCCTGCCCTGTGCCCTTCAGAACACCCCAACCTGTCTCTCAAGCCAGAAAGGCATCCCACATGCAGGGCAGGCCAGGTGGTCATAGGGTCCGTGAGATGGAGGTTCCAGCTACAGGCAAGCATGGTGTGGGTCCTCCCCACACAGCAGGCCAAGTGCTCTGCCGCCCCCTCATTTGGCATTGTAGTAGAGCCTGGAAGCCTGAGCATGTGACACCCCAAGGCTCTCATAGTTGGGAGGCCCTCAGGACCTGGCCTATGTGTAAGGGGCTCACCAGCCAGGTGGGAAGCCTGCTGCGTCACATGTATAGATTCTTGTTTTTCTAACTGAACAGAAATATGAACTGAGATTCTGAATATTCTGTTTTCAGTAAAATGATTTTGTTTCTCAGTTTTTTCATCTTCAGGGAGCTTGGGGAAAGCAACAGAAAAATCCAGCAAAGACAAAGAGAAGAACTCTTCAGACTTGGGGTGCAAAGAAGGGGCAGACAAACGGAAGCGCAGCCGAGTCACCGACAAAGTGCTGACAGCAAACAGTAACCCCTCTAGCCCCAGCGCTGCCAAGCGGCGCAGAACATAGACACCTCAACCCCAGGGGCAGCAGAGGCGTCCTGATGCTTCAAGCTACTCCTGCCTACCCTCAGTCTTCAGTGAAAGTGCTCATCTCACAGGGATATGCGTGCCATGTTGCCAGCCCATCGGGGACTCATGGACCTGAAAGACCAGGACCAACCCAGCTGGACTGCAGTGGTAGCTGAATCCCATTGAGCCTCCTCCCAGGGCTCCCAACTTTCGCCCACCAGTAGAGGAAGAGACCAGGAGAAGACTGGAAATGGCAAGCAATAAAACACCATCCTCACTCTGTCT
>PVKA01032755.1:0-25006 GCA_004027165.1 Ctenomys sociabilis
TTCTTTGAATAACTCCCTATGGCTGCAGAATGCTGGACTGTGTTGGATTGTGGTGTCGAGTTCAAGCACCTAAGGTAGTTGAATGTCAATGGAGTGCCCACTTTTGACAGGTGTAGACAAAGGAAGGGTTGTAGAAAGAAAAAATCATGATGTGTGTGTATAGACAG
Organism: Ctenomys sociabilis; assembly: GCA_004027165.1. Lineage (NCBI taxonomy): Eukaryota > Metazoa > Chordata > Mammalia > Rodentia > Ctenomyidae > Ctenomys > Ctenomys sociabilis. The sequence continues at coordinate 168 of PVKA01032755.1, forward strand.
TACAGTTGGGATAGATAACGCTGTGCTTCTACGTAATTCTATGATACGCAAGATCTGCACTAATGGTGGTTGGACAGGATATTATGTTGGCTTTTAGTGCTATAGTCATCCACTAGGTAAATAATTATTGAATTTTTGATATAATTCAGCTATAAAAAAACCTGTAAATATAATATCATGTATGCACCTTGTACAATACCAAAACGTTATGAAAACAGTTTGCAATGTATTAATTCATTGACTCTGTGTGGTTAAGGTATTTTGAAACTGTCTGATTGACATTTGTATTTTAATAAAATGAAAATAAATGAAAAAAAATAAATAAAAATAAAATAAAATAAAATAGTGTTATACCTAAAAAATGGAAATGCCAAATTATAAGCATACACGTTTTCTTACCAACTTTGGTAAGTGAGGTACATTTCAGGAGAATTCTAAAGTGGGTTGATCACTTTTAAGACTTAGAAATTAATGGTTTGTTTTGTGTACATGAATTTCCCATGGCAATACTGTATTTTATCACAGTTGACAAGCACATGAGAGGTAAAATGTTGAAGAGAAAAAAGGTCCTTTAAGACTATTTCATCTTGGGAGGGGGTAAGAGAGAAAAATGTTTTTCTTCACAAAAAAAAAGGCAAGAAATGAAACAAGCAAGCAAAGAAAGAAAGAAAATAGGGAAAAATAAAACACACCTACACACTCTGAGGAGCAAGAGACAGAAAATCTATGGAGCCAATAAATAACATCCCTGTCAGAGAATCTGTATCAGCCTAAAGAGGCTGATTTGAGAAGAGGCAGCAAAGATAGGCAAAACTGAACCACATGAGTTTCTGAGTAGAAAAAAAAAGCAATTTCTGAAAGACAAGAAAATGTTTGCAGTTTGAAGCTACAAGTTTCCATATTTCCAGAGTTTTTATTTGTGAGGTTTGAGGGTAAGGGTAAAAAGGGAAGCACATATTCCTTCCCTCTAGAGCTCTAATTCCCAATCTAAGTGACCAGAAATTACCCCTAGAGTTCTGCCAAACTGTTTCCCCCCTTGTCTGTAGAACAGGGGACTGAATCCAAAACATCACACATCTAAGTGAGTGCTCCACCACTGAGGTACATGCTCCGCCTGCACAATTGTCTTTATTTTATATCTAACTCCTACCTTTTCCTTTCCTGGCCTGTTGTGTGCCAATATCTCCTGCAGAGACCTGTACCATTTAGACTGGAAATTTTAACAGGTAAAGTAAAAGCATGAAGGGAAGAACAGAGAAAGCTGCACTAACTGCAAGGGAGGCAGTCATAGGCCTCAAGTGTCTGGTACGCCCCCTGTGTCCTTGTCACTGCAGAGTGCAGTAAGCAAAGTGCTTTTATATGTCCATGTAATAGGTTTTTGTCAACTTGACCAGTGAAGGTACTCAGAGAACTGTTAAATATAGTTTTATGAGAGTGTTTTCAAAAGAGATTAACTTTTGAATTGATACGATGAGCTATGAAGAGTTACCCTCATGAATGTGGGCGGGCATCCTCCAATCCCTTCAGGCCCCTTGAAATGAAATGTCTGAGGAACATCAAGATTTCCTTGTCGCTCTTGAGCTGAGTCAGCCTTCCTCTCAAGCCCTTAGGCATATATATGGCCTTAGATTGAGTTAGACCTTTTCTCAAGGCTTCAGAAATGTGAGGAAATTACCCTGTCAGCTTTCCTGGTTCTCTAGCTGAAGGAAAGTATTTAGTGTTATTTCTTGGCCTCTATGGGAGCTCACAACCATAATAAGTGGACCTATCTGTGTGTGTGTGTGTGTGTGTGTGTGTGTGTGTACACGCATACATATAGCTTAGCCTGTTGGGTCTATTTATCTGGAAAACTTTGAATAACTCAATCCATATCTCTGCCACAAGCGCACATCATTCTGCACAGTTATCTGTTTCTCTTAAGTGTTGACTACCCAACAGCCAAGTACTACAGAGATGTTATGCTATTTGATGTGGTGGGAGCAATAAGATCCCTGGGAAGTGTACTAATGAAGGAAAATCTTTTCCTCCAATCTACTTACTCAGCACTTCAAAGAGTTGCATATTCACAATATCAACAAGTGCTTTTTAAGACCCTACTGTGTTACACTAAAATCCTGAAAGATATAATGTACATGTTGCCCAGAATCTAGACCCTGAAAACTGTATGACAAAGTAGAAAAGTAAGATGGAACATGAGACAATTAATATTATACATGTATATAGCAAATTAAAATCAAGGAGAAGCAGTACTATATGATAGGCAACGTTATAATTATGTAATAGCAGCTATGGTTTTTAAAGCACAGGACACCCTCAAAATGACCTCCCAATATAGGATAAAGATGCAGCCTAAATGATAAAACAATAGTCTGTCTGTGTCGATAGAGATCTGAGTTAAGTGCTGCTGAGATCATAGAAACTTTCAGTGAGATATGTGCAGAGAAGGATCTGGAGACCTCTGCAGAGATGGCCCAAAACCTGAAAGTCTTTGGCCCACTACTCACCTACATCTATGCAGGTAAGACTCTGGAAGGCATGGCAGGGCACAGGTACTGGTGGCTGAGCTGAATGAAGTCACAGCGGTCACACTGGGCTTGAGAGAGAGTTTCTGATGATCAAATGAATGGCAGCGCTGACCTCCACACATAGTTAAGACCTCCCAGAAATCATACATTGAGTCATATATCTTTAGGCGCTGATGTAGTAACTACTCTAGATCTACGCAGCCACAAATCGGAGGGAAACTTTTAAGTTGTAAGTAAATTGGTTGCAACAGCAAAACTCAGCACACTGTAACAATGATTGTGAAATACAGTCTCCGAGCAATATAACATCACAATGTTCAACGTACAGTCAAAGTTACTTGATGTCTTTTAAAAAGCGGGAAAATGTGACACATAATCAAAACAAAATGGTATTTGGGAACTCACCCCCAAAAAAGTCACAAAATGTTGGAATTGACAAATAAAAACTATTAGGAATGTGTTAAAGGAGATAAGGAGAATTGGGACATGGTGAAGAAACAGAAAAACATAGTAGATAGATAACTGTTTATAAAGAGTCAAATTGGCTAGGAATATAGCTCAGTGGTGTAACACCTGCCCGATAAGTGCAAAGTCATGAGTTCAATTCCCAGTACCAAAAAAAAAAAAAAAAAAAATTCAAATGGTAATTCTGTATCTGAAAATTCCCAAAATAAGAAAATTACTTGCTTTGCCTTAGTTCTGACATCATCCCCAAAGGTCTCGTATGTTGAGAGGTCAGGTTTTTAGGAGGTAAGCAGATCATGGGCAACCTTTGCCTGTTAGCAGCTTACCGAACTGATGAATTCCTAGCCAGAGGAACTCAGAAAGTGGGGCCCAGCTGGCCCAGTTGAATCACTGTGGGAATGTGTTCTCCCTTCAATGTAAACTTTTTAGTTTCAAAAAATGAGAGGGAACGCATAGTACCTGTATGTATTTGTCTTGTGGTCTGACTTATTCCACTTGGTATAATTCTTCCAGTTCAGTCCATTTGGATTTCAACATTTTCATGCCTGAATGAAATTCCATTGATCATATATATGTTTCTCTACCACTTATCTATTAATGGACACACAGGCTAATCCAGCATCTTGGCTGTTATGAGTAGCACTGCAATAAATACAGAAGCATTCTCTTTACCATGATGATTTCATTTTATTTGCATATGTATCCAGAAGTGGGACAGCTAGATCATAGAGGAGATATTTTAATACTTTGAGGAGTTCATGAACTGTTCCCTATAATGGCTATGGTATTTGCATTCCTACCAGGCATATTTTAGAGGTCAGGTTATTCCACATTATTAGCCAGTACTTTTTTCCATTGTGATAATAACCATTCTGACAGAAGTGAGACGATTTCCTTTTGCTTTTTGCTTAATATTTTTATTCATTTTAATGAGAAAAAATAGCAATGAAATGGGTTCAAAACAGGTTAGTAGGACAGGTACAGTAATTAATACATTGGCTACTACTGTCTTCATAGTAGTTATTCAGATGATAAGATGCAGATGTGATATCTTGTCTAAACAATATTAGTACAAGCCTTTCTTCTCAATGAACTAAGAGAAAGTAGCTGTATATCTATCCTAACTAATTTGTACATACATTTTTTAACTCTGAAATGGTCCTTTATTTATATCCCCCATTTTTGTTTTGTTTTGTCAGAGATGGCTGTTTCATTATTGCTAGAAAAGGTGTATTTGGGGAAATCTTTAAAGGATCTTTTCATACTTGATGCCAGTTCAAATATTGTATGTAATTGAATTTAGCAAATTAAACCAATATAGTTCACTAGTCCATAATAGTAGTGGGTTACCAGCAGAACTGGAAATTGTCAGAAGATATTCACTTGAACTATTTACAACTCAGCATATTAGTATAGCGTTCCTTTTTATACATTGTGGTTATACTTTTCTTCTGGATGGTTGAGACCAAGTTAAATCAAGACCTATATAAGTAAAAATGTAAGTTTTGTATCTGACAAGGTCAGTCAAATCCCCTCAGGATTTACCCTGAAACCATATATAGCACCTTGTAGATCTTTCAACAATGTCAGCCGTCTGGATGAGTCACAGCCACTGCTTGACAAATTTGATCTCTATGAAAGGCTAAGAGAACTTTTTCTCTCCAGGTGACTCTCCTTAGGCACACTGCATATTGTCAGTCACTTTCCTATGTGGTCCCATAATCTCCATGATGACAAAAATTGCGACATCACTGAGTTACAAGATGTCACACTGATCTTGAAGGGCTAGCACCAAACTATTGACTATTCTTCTAGCCTGTGTTTTTCTGTAATTTTTGGTCTGCAAACTTTAGTTGTTAAACATCCAGAAGAGAAACTTAATTATATTATTACCCTGTGGAAGAGGCAATTGAGCTTAACATCACTATCTGAATACCAAACACATTAGACATGGCATGGAACTGCAATTTTCCAACAACCATGAACATTCTAAACTTTAAATCCATGTAGAATGAAAAAAAAAATACACATTTTCACACAGAAATTTAGAAATCAAATCATTTACAATATTTTGGCAGGACAATACTATGACATTTTTTTCTTGCCTCTTGTTTTCTTTTATTAACTTCTCTTTTTTACAAACATTTACTTTAAAGAGAGTATAGCAATAATTGATAAGACATTAGAAGAAGTATGCATTTAGAAGACCAAAATGATAGGTATTTCAAGCACGGATTTAGCATTACACATTGCTATCCTCAGTTCACTTGCTTAGTTCACAGAAATAGCATCTACAGTGAGTCAGAGTGGGAACTCTACCTATTAAATGCTATTTTCAAAAACCTGATGGAGATTCCATTGCCTTAACCATCTTCTTTATACAAATGTATGGTGTTTCCCCGGCTGTATTTCCTAGCTTTTCCTCCTTTCTCTCTCTTCTTTGTTTAATCCTTAAGATCTCTCTTTCCTAGCTTTTTCTCCTTTCTCTTTCTTCATGTTTAATCCTCAAGATTTCTCTTTAATCCTTAAAAGTTCTCTTTTCAATGTTGATTTCTTCTTTTGAGTTCTTACATTAGGGTGACAATAAAATATTTACACATGTGGGTCCAGTTTATTTCACTTATGAGTATGTCTTCAAGTGGCATCCAGTTTATTATTATTTATAGCTGAGTAGTACTCCATTATATAAAAATACACATCTTTTTCATTCATCCCTCAGGTGACAGGCATTTTGGATGTTTCCAAGATTTGGCTATCAGAAGTTGTGCTGCTACAAACATAGGCACACATTTATCACTATTATATGATGTTTTCATCTCTTTTGGGAAAAATCCCAGAAGGGGGCTTGGTGGATTGAAAGGGATTTCCAGTCCTAGTTTTCTAAGGAGTCACTACACTGATTTTCATAATGGTTCTACCAGTCTACATTTCCACCAACAATAGAGAAGGATTCCTTTTTCAGTTGATTTCTTTATGATAGCCATTCTTTCTGGGGTGAGATGGTATCTCAGTGTTGTTTTAGTTTGCATTTCATGAATATCTAGTGACATGGAGCATTTTTTCATGTATCCATTTGATTCTTGCATTTCTTCCACTGAGAAGTGAGTTCATCTTGGATGCCCATTTTTGGATTGAGTCTTTAAATTTGGGGGCCCAAATGTTTTTATTTAGTTATTTATAAATCCTAGATAGAAGGATTTGTCTGAGTTCTTATTGGTTAATATTTTTCCAACTTTGTGTGTTGTCTTTTCACTCTGTTGGTAATTTCTTTTGATGTGCAAAAACTTCTCAATAAGAGGACATCCCAGTTGCTAATTAATGCCTTCAAGCATTTCCAGTTCAGTTTGATTTTCATTCATGAACTGTTTGCCTACCCCTATATCTTCAAGACTGCCATCTACTTTCTTTTCCAAGAGATTCAGTGTTTCTGTTTTAATGTTTAGATGTGTAATCTATTTTCACTTTAGATTAGTGCATGGTGATAGACCTGGGTCAAGTTTTACATCTCAGCATGGAGAGAACCAATTTTTCCAGCACCATTTTTTAAAGAGGCTATCTTGGGGGCCAGGGAGGTGGCTCAGTAGAATAAATGCTTGCCTGTCAAGCGCAAGGGCCTGAGTTCAGTCCCTGGCTCCACTAAAAGATGTTATCTTTCTTCCAGTAAGCATGTTTTGCTGCTTTGTCCAAGAACAGATGACTGAGTGTATTTGTAGTACCATATGCATCTTCTAGTCTATTCCATTGATCCTCAAGTCTGTTTTAGACCAATCCCATGCTGATTTTATCATAGTAGCGTTGAAGTATAATTTCAAGTCAGGGATAGTAATGCCTTCTGCCTTGCATTTTTTTGCACAGGATTATCTTTGCTATTCTAGGCTTTTTCTGGTTCCAAATAAATTGTAGGAATGATTTCTCTAGGTCTGTGAGGTATGGTGGTAATATTTTGATAGGGATTGCATTAAATATGCATAACAATTTTGGGAATATGGCCACCTTCACAATGTTGGTTCTTCCTATGCAAGACCATGGAATATGTTTTCATTTTCTGAAATCCTCTATGATCTCTTTTTTTCAGAGTACTATAATTTTCATTAAATGGATTTTTGACTCTTTGACTTTTTTAGTTAGATTAATTCCTACATATTTCATTTTATGCAGTGCTACTGTAAAAGTTATTGTTTCTGTAATTTCTCTCTCAATGTGTTTGTTACCTGTGTAGAGGAATGCTATTGACTTTTGACTACTGACTTTTTATCCTGCTATGCTACTGAATTTGTGCATTAATTCTAGTAGCTTCTTGGTGGAGTTTTTTGGGTCTTCCAAGTAAAGTATATAGTCACTTGCAAATAATGATGTTTTAACTTCTTCCTTACCTATTCTTATTCCTTTTATTTCTCTCTCTTATCTATTGGCTCTAGCAAATGATTCCAGAGCTATGTTGAATAGAGTGGAGTTAGAGGACATCTTTGTCTTATACTAGATCTGAGAGTAAAAGATTTTAGTTTTTCCCCATTTAGAATTATGTTATCCTGACAAGCACAAGGTTGTGAGTTCAATCCCTAGTACCACAAAAGAAAAGTATGTTAGCAGTTGGATTTTAATAGATGGCTTTTATCAGATTGAGGTAAAGACCATCTATTCCAATGTTCTGTAGGACTTTGAACATGAATGAGTACTGCTCTTTGTCAAAAGCCTCTTCTGCATCAATTGAGATGATCATGTGCTTTTTGGATTTGGCTCTATCAATGTAGGGTATTGTATGTATAGATATCAAATATTGAACCATCCTTGTATCCCTGCAATGAATCCTACCTGGTCATGGTGTATGATCTTCTTGATGATTTTCTGTATTCTATTTGCTAGGATTTTATCAAGGATTTTTGCATCTATGTTCATGAGGGTAATTGGCCTGTAGTTCTCTTTTTTAGTTGCATCTTTCTCTGGTTTTGGTATGAGTATACTACTTGCCTTGTAGAATTCAGCTGTGAATCCATCAGGACCTAGACTTTTTTTGTTGGTAGGGGTTTTTCTTTATTATATTTTGAATTTCATTGGCTTTTATTGTGTTATTGACAGTTTTTATGTCTTCTAGATTCAGTTTGGTAATTTGTACTTTACTAGCAATCTGTTCATTTCTTCTTTGTCTCACTGTTCTATGAGAGTAACAATTCTCAAAGTAGCTACTTCAGAGATTATTTCTCATCTGCTTTGTTCTATAAGTTTCAGCAGTTGTTTCTTTACTTTAGAAGGGATTGTTTCAGAGTTTTCAGATGTGTGATTTCTAATTTCTTATATGTTGCTTCTCCTGCACTTGTTCTGTGTGGGCTTGTGCCCTGAGAATACATTTTCCTCCTGTTCTTTGTTACTTTGTATAACACTGACCTCTGATCTTTGGTGTAGAGCTTGGTGCAGTTACAACCTTAGCACCTGCCAATGTTCTCACCCAAGACAGACTATGTGGCTAAGGCAGCTACAGTTTTACGTTTACATAAGTGCATTTAGCAACATTAATAATGAGTAGTGAGAGCTACTAGTTGACAAACGTTTGTAACTAATGGGTTTGTATTTTAGTCCATGAGAACAAACATGATAACCTTATAGATGAGCAGATATTAAACTGACAATTTGTATTTAAGCTAGCTCCCCTAAGTTCTTTCTGATCATCTCCCTTTCATGTACCTAGGGTCCTCCAGGAAGATTGGTTCACCCAGTTACCTGCTTCCCTCTGTCTTGATCAAGAGAGGAAAAGAAAGGATACTGTCATAGATCTGAGTCTAGCAAAGTGTGTCAGCTTACTGAGTCCAGATCTACCACGTTTGAACTCATCCAGATGTGGCTGGCTTGGGTCTAGTTGTTGTGCTAAGATTTTTCCTACTGTAGCCCATGGAAGTGAACCCTCTTTGCCCCTCTGGCAAGACGTTCAGCTCCTAGATGAGCTGGGTGGGTCTGACCTCCAGCCTCTGCAGGGAGTTCTGCTGCAGGTTTCCCCACCAGGCCTCTCTGATGGAGGAGGCTCAAGCAGGTGTGTGGATGGTCCCATACACATGCTGGCCCTGGCTCTGGCTGGAGAGGGATAGTGTGAGCTGCAAGCAGGAGGAAGGTCCCACATGTGCTGCTGAGCCTGGGCTCTGGCTAAAAAAGGGCAGGATGATATCTTGTTATGGTTTTACTTCACATTCTCTTGGGGAATAGTGATTTTTGACTACTTTGTCACAAAACTCTTGGCCATATATATTTCTTCTTTCCACAAATGTCTTCTTTCCACAAATGATCAGTTTAAAATTGGATGACACGACATTTTTCTCATTATAATTTGTGTTCCTTACATATTCTACATATTTATGTTCTCAGATTAAAAACTGCAAAGATGTTCTGTCATTTTTTATATTGTATTTTACTCCATTGTTCATTTCCTTGAGGTAAAGAAACTTCTTGATTTACCTAATACCAGTTGTTCATTTTTGCATTTTTGCCTATACTTCTGTAGTCTTATCAAAAAACTAATTTTCCTATGTTTTCTTCTCATAGTGACACAGTTTCAGTTCTGTATTCTAGTTCTTTCATCCACTTTGAGTGGACTTTTTATATGGTGAGGTATAAGAATAGTTTCAGTCTATTCAATCTGCAAATGAATGTCAAGTATTGAAAAGACTGTTCTGGTGCACCCTAACCAGGCTGCTGCGCCTCTTGTCTCAGCTCTCTATGCCACAATGTGATGTAGCTGCAGGCTCCTGATGCTGCCAAGGTGACCGTGCCTCCCACTTATGCCGATCGAGGCAAGTCTGCCCAGGATGTCTTCACCAAGGGCTACAGGTTTGGATTAATAAAACTTGATTTGAAAACCAATCTGAGAATGGATTGGAATTCACCAAGCTCGGGTTCAGCCAACACGGAGACCACCAATGTGACAGGCAGTCTGCAAACCAAGTACAGGTGAACTGAGTACAGCCTGACATTCACGGAGAAAAAGAACATGGACAACACCCTTGGCACAGAAATTATGATAGAGGATGAGCTCACAAGAGGACTGAAGCTAGCCTTCAATTTGTCCTTCTCACCTAACACGGAGTGGGAGGGTAGTGCAAAGTTCAATACGAGGTATAAGCGTGAGTACATCAACCTGGGCTGTAACATGGACTTTGACATCCTGGGGACTTTGTCCATGGCTCCCTGATGCTGAGCTATGAGGGCTGGCTATCAGATGAATCTTGAGACTGCGAATTCCAGAGAGACCCAGAGCAACTTTGCAGTTGTCTACAAATGGAGAGTTCCAGCTTTGGCCTAATGTGAATGAGGCGACAGAATTTGGTGTCTGTATTTACCAGAAAGTGAACAGGAAGCTGAAGACTGCTGTCAGTCTCACCTGGACAGCAGGAAATGGCAACACTCACTTTGGCATAGTGACCAAATTTCACATCAACCCTGATGCCTGCTTCTCAGCCAAAGTACATAACTCCAGCCTGATTGATTTAGGATACACTCAGACCTGAAAGCCAGGAATCAAACCAACTCTGTCAGCTCTTCTGGATGGCAAGAGTGTCCAAGCTGGAGCCCACAAACTTGCTGTAGAACTGGAATCTCAAGCATAAATGAATATTGTGCAATTGTTAATTTTAAACTATTTGCAGCATAACTTCAGAATTTAGTGTACCTTTTAATGTTGTATATCTGGGATGCAAGAATTGCTAAAAAATCATGTTAGACTTCCAGGTTAAACACGATTCAGCTTTAAGGTGTTGCTGATCCAGAGGTACAAAAGAAACCTGATACCAAAACAGGACCTTTCAGCAGTACAAAGGTGGAAATTTGGCTCCCATCCAGGTTCCTTTTTAAAAAGAAATGCAGACAGGGCCACAAGAGGAAGTTGAAAACATGTGGACACTTTGCAATTCTGTGTTGAGTACATGAATGAACTGTAATTTTCTGAGAATATAATCCCAGCTTCCTAACCCTGATTGGTGAGAAGGTCATGGCTTGCAAATGTGTACGAGATCATCTGATGGGGCTGGGGAGATAGCTCAGTAGAATAAGCTCTTGCTTGGCAAGCACAAGGGCCTATGTTCAATTCCTGGTTCCAAAATATATATATAAATAAATAAATAAAATTGCATAAAATTAAAAAAACTCGTCTGAAAGGAACGTTTTCAGGCAGTCCTTCACACCCTGCTTCCACCCCAGCTCCTTATCACCTCTTTTACACCAAAAGTAGTCCACAGGGTGCAGTAGCTGTTTCTTTTGTGCCATTTTGGGGTAGAGAGGGGGATGTAATGAAGCCATTCATTCATAATTTAATTCCTTTTCATGTTGTGTTTTTTTGTTTTGTTGTTTTTCTTTTTTTTTCTTTTTTTTTTTTTTTTTTTTTTTTTTTTTTTTTTTTTTTTTTTTTTTTTTTTTTTTGCCCTTACACCAGTGTACACCAGCTGCAACTTGTAAAGTTTGCGTAACTGTGATCACATGGTGATGAGTTAGGAATCTAAATTGAGCTACCACTCAGTTTATTTTTCAGCAGTTAATTGGGTACATTTTAGAGTCTTCTATTTTGTGCAGAATTAGATCCTCCCCTTCAAATGCTGCAATTAACATCACTTAAAATAAAACTTGAATAAAATATTAAAACGAAGAAGAAGAAGAAGAAGAAGAAGAAGAAGAAGAAGAAGAAGAAGAAGAAGAAGAAGAAGAAGAAGAAGAAGAAGAAGAAGAAGTAAAGACTCCTTTATTTTTGGCTCCTTTGATGAGAATCAGTTGGCTATAAACATATGAAATTATTTCTATGATCCCTCTCCTTTTCAGTTGGCTTGTTGGTCAGTTTTTATGACACAGTCCTGTTACTACAGCCCTATAGGATATCCTGACATCAGAGATTGTGAGGTCTCCAGCTTTTTTCCTTTTTGGTCTAAGGGTTGCACTCAGCTTTGAGACCTCTGACATTTCTCATCACATTTTACTCTCGTGTTCTAGCTGGCAGTGGTGCATTTAACTTTGCTTTCTTGATTTCCTCTTCTGAGAAGGCTGAGAGTACTCTATCCTCTTCAAGAAGTCATGTTATAAGACTAGATATCTTCTTTTATCTTCCCAGTAGAATAGACACCTTAATTATATCTACAAAATCCCCTTACCTGGAGATTTAAAGTAACTATGGTTGTAATCACTCATCCTTTTAAGAATCTTGTCCTGAGAATTAGGAAATTTAAGGTGCAATTTTTATTTTTTGCCTATCATAATTTCTAATTCCCTTCTACTCATTGGGTTATTGCTGCCATACATTTTATAACTCCTGAAGTTAATTGTTATTTATGTTTATTAGAAAAGATATTAAAAGGCAAAGTACAGTCCTACAGATGAAATCTAGTAAGAAACATGTAATTCTGGGCTATAGATACAGATTTGAATTCTATCCACAATCTGAATGACCTTAGGAGAATCTGCTTTGCTAGAACTTTTAGATAAAACCGAGCCCAGCTAACATGTTGATTTCAGTACATTAGCCCCCCTTTTCTTATTGAGACCAAGTAACTAACATAAGCAATTTAAAGGAGGTAGGATTCTCTTTGGCTTGTGGTTTACAGAGTTCAGTCCATGGTCAATCGGCTCTGAAGAAAAAAACATCATACTGGAAAGGCCAGGCAAAGCAAAGCCTCTCAATTCATAGTGTCTAGGAAACAGAAAAAGAACAGATATAGATGAAAGGGCCAAATGATATTCAAGGTCACCCCTCCACAGCCTATCCAGATATATCCAGAAATGTGATTTATTAATCCCTTAGGGAGCTTTCAAGTTAAAGAAGTTGAAAATCCAGTTTCACTGTCATACTTGCTACCTGACAATACATAAGACTCAATGAAAGCCAGACTTCTACATACCTAATAACTACAAGTTCATAAATAGGCTTAACAGTTCACAATAATTAACTAAGAAGAAATAGGATGATGGGGACGGCCAAATAGCTTAGTGGATTAAAGCACTTGCAAGCAGACACAGGGACCTGGGGTTTTATCCCCATGCTTGCCTTGCCAGCCCTGCCCCTCGGACATACTGATATGGCAATTGAGACTGGGCATGGTGGTATGCACCTGTAATCTCTGCTCTTTGGGAGGCTGTAAACAGGTGAATCACTATGAGTCTGTAAGACTCTTCCCTAAAATACAAAAAAAAAAAAAAAAAAAAAAAAAAAAAAAAAAAAAAAAAAAAAAAAAAAAAAAAAAAAAAAAAAAAAAAAAAAAAAAAAAAAATTAAAAAGCAACAGAATGCTAACAACACAACTATACTTGCTAAGGTTCTTCTATTATATATGAAATAATTTGGTATTTAAAGGTAACTTAAATAATGTTATTTGTAATAAAGACAAAAATGCATATTATAAATTCTACAGTGATCCTACATATCAAATAAGAGTGAAATAACTTACATAAATAGTTGAGGTAGAAATATTAAATATACTCAGTGAATCCAGACATCTTTAGAGTCTTCTCAGAAAAGAGCAGGCACTTTGAATTCACAGGACAAAGAGAGTACCTGACCTATAGAGACAGTCTCAAAACAGAGTCAATGTACAAATAAATGGTCAAGTTTTGAGAGGAACAACACAAATCCATTTCTGGTTTTAGAATCAAATACCTAGATGAAGACCCAGTGTAGTCCATGAGCAGGATAATGAGAAGAGAAATCATCATTTATACAGAAACCAGCAAAAATTGAAATTTATTTTTTATACTCAACAGAGAAATCAAACCTTATTAAGAACACTTAGAGTCTGCTTTTTTTGTTTGTTTGTTTGTTTTGTTTTGGGTGTTTTGTTTTGTTTTGTTTTGTGCAACCAGCGATTGATCTCAGGGCCTTGCACTTGCTAAGGAAGTGCCAATTCCACTGAACAATCTCCACAGCCCCTAGAGTCTGTTTTAAAAATCTACATGTGCAATGGTTATGAAAATAAAGACAGGGGGCTGGGGAGATAACTCAGTAGAATAAGTGCTTGCCTGGCAAGCTCAAGGTCCTGAGTTTAATCCCCAGTACCACAAAAAAAAAAAAAAAAGAAAGAAAGATAAGAAAGCTAGAACACCAAGTATATTATATGTAAATGTACCAAGATCTATTAGAAATTTTAAAAGCACATGTGAATACTTCCCTTTTTTTATAAGCACAGTATGTGAGTTCTGGTAATATTCAAAGGGGTTTTCCCCACTGTTCCACATAGAACGTCTGCATATCTGCACAAGTTGCAAGTCTAATTATAATATGCAAGGTCAAATAGCAGCACAGAAATAGAAACAGATTTGAAGAAAGTGCTTATATTTTCAACTATTGAACAGTGCATGAGAAGAGGCAGCCTTTTCAGCAGAATCAGCTGGAGTTCTATAAGCTGCACATTGCTTGCATTTGACTGCATGTAAGACAAACCTAGTGCACATCACAATGTCTAATAAATGGTAGGGTGAAGAGTGAGGGCAAAGGACCAAATGTATCTTAAGCTTTTGTGGGTGGAGAGGACATTACTAGGCACCTTAGTGAAGCAATGTAGGTATATTATGTTCCCTTTAGAAGAATTTTTGGCACAGGGTGCTGAGAATGCAGACTAATGTACGTGGGATTTTGGCAGTGGTCTCTTTTTTCCTGGATCCTACAGTCTGACATGTTTCTATCATGCTGGAACCCAAATTGCAAAACTGAGCACAACTGTGAAAACTATTGTTACTGTTCATATGTCCATACCTTTCAGATAAGAATCTAAAGAGTCCCAAGTTAAACACTGTAAAATCTTGGGATCTTCCATTCCACTTTCCCAGTGAGAAAGCAGAAGGTACGCATGGCTCTCCAGATTTGTCAGCTTGGGCTTCCTCTGACCCGGTGAATCTGGAGCATTTACGGACAACCAGGTGTTGAGTGTTTCACCAGAAAACAAAGTGACTTCACTAAATGCAAGCATTGAACCAAATACAGTTGAAGAACAGCCTCTTTTAAATTAGTCATTCTAAAACACCCCTTTCTCTAAGGACATCCTATTAGGAAAATGAACACAATCCTTAAGCAGACTCTACATAATTTACACTAATTAAACATGTAGCTTATGGGTTTGAACTCATGACACCATAGTCATAAATCATGTAGTTTAAAGGCTGCATTAAGTTCTTGTAACTAGAAACAAAGCAGTGGCTACTTGGCAAAAGTTGAAACCAGCAAACACAATCCTAAATCTGTGGTCACTTTAAATATTTAGCGGGCAGCTTGGCTTTTGTAAGAGACCATTTATTCAATATAAAACGAGGAAGTCAATTGAAGAAACAACACCACAGGCTTTTTTTGGCTTAAACATAAGAATCATAAATAACTAAAACATAGAATAATTTAATTGTATTCCTAGAACTACATGCCAAATGTTGTGTAATGTACCAGGAATGCAAACATGAAAAAAATGCTAATATTTCTCTGGTCATTCCAGTTTAGGGGAAGAGAATAATGTACAATAGTAAATCCAAAGGTTGTCCTGGGTATAAGAGGGATGGTGGTGGGCATTTTTCTTCATGAAGAATATAACACAGGAGCTGGAGTCTGAAATGTAATTCTGCCTTCTACAGGTAAAGAAAAATCAGTGAGCAAAAGCAGAATTATGGGAAGCAGTGAGGCCATTGTGAATTAGCAGAGGAGAAATGAATGAATGAGCAGAAAAGTATCAAAGACCATCTTTTGGTGATGCCAAATCAGCAAGTAGACAAGGGTCAGAAAGCAAAGGGCCTTTATGAGGATTTGGGGACTTTGTCCTGTAGGCTTTAAAAGCTTGAAACAGCTGAACTGTCAGGCACATAGAGAAAATACGTGCCTCACAGCAGCAAGGAGAAAGAACTAGGGGTGAAAGGGCAATTAGGAGACACATTATAGTCACTCAGGTGAGAGTGGGAAAGGCTTGAACAACTGTTACAGCAGTGAACATAAAAAGGAGGAAAAGTTTTGTATTGTATTCCATAAATAATGTTTCTAAGCTGGGCGTGGTGGCACAGGCCTGTAATCCCAGCACTCGGGAGGCTGAGGCAGGAGGATTGTTGTGAGTTCGAGACCAGCCTGAGCTACGAAGTGAGCTCAAGGCCAGCCTGAACTGCATAGTGAGACCCTGTCTCAAAAAGACAAAAAAAGACAAAAATAAATAAATAATGATTCTAAGACTGTTATTAATTACACCTAAATTCCTATAAATTCCCAAAAATGCAATTTCCATTATAAGGTCATTAAAAATAGACTTCAATAACACAAATTGGCTTAATACCAAATAATAATTATACAAAATTATTAGATGTTTAAGGTAAATTCAATAACCTCAGAAAAACACTTTAAGAAATTATAGCTCTAAATGAACAAACCTTTGTAAGACTAAAATTCACCCTATAGAACTTTTGTCAAGGGCCACACATCTGCTGGTCTGCTCGCCAGCAGAGAAAGCAGCGAAGTGGCATCTGCTCATGAGCCAGTCATCAAAACAACCTCAAAAGTAGACAAACTGTGGATTTTAGAGTACCAAAGACAGTCACAAAAATTACAAAAGCTGTTCAAAGTCCTATATTTAGCAAAAGTCATGCTTTGATTTAACAATAATGAATACATTCATAGAGATTGCAAATTTGAATGTTTGTAATCATTATTGTTAAATCAAATTTTGCTATATATATATGCATATATAATAACATATAATGTATATCATAATATCTATATTATAATACATCATATATTCTTACTATGTTTCCCAAGCATATACTACTGTCCTTATTCCTACTGCATATAAAAGCATAATAAGTTACAAAGTACTTTATTTAAGTGGTCCCAAGTTGTACGGTGGCAGGCAAGACCACATTTCACAAACAGATCCTGGACCTCAGAGGCCACATCCATTCTAACTATGGCAGCATATCCCAAGACCAGCAAGTTGATCACTCAGCAAACTAAACTTAGATATCATGTTGGGTTATCCTCTCCGACCTTTAGCTAAAATGTAGGTTCCCAGCTGGAGCCATAGCTATAGTGACAGATACAAATACAGATACAGGTACAGGTACAGGTACAGGTACAGATACAGGTATAGATGTATGTGCCAAAACACTCTGAGATTCACTGTTCATTTTTCTGGCGGGATGCTTTTGTTCAAAGAGAAAACTTCTTTCACAGCAATTTTAATGAACTACTTCAGGACTCTCATGTTCCTACTCTGTTAACAAATACAATCATAATGAGTGGCTCCTGCTATAATCACTTGATATAATATTGTATCACCAGGATGCTGCACAGACTACTCTTTACAAGGAGGGGAAACTGCAAAATAGAAGCAGTGGGTGGTGGTGGCACCTTCTGTCAGTGTGAACCTCCAGCTGCTCCCCACCCCACTTCCAACTCCATAAGCCCCAGAAATTTCCTCTAAACCCGAACCCTCAAGTACCTCTCACGCAAAACAGAACCGCAGCAGGTCTATGAGTGAGTATGAATATGACATGATGTGCAGGATAACCCCAACACATTGTGAATCCTTAGTATATATCAAGAAGGGAAAGAGAAAAGGGACAAGAAAGAATCATCGTTGCTGTGCTTTCACTTAGAATCTAGGTAGAAAGGGATTGAAAGAGTTCAGATGCCTAAACATATTAGCATCAGAATGCTTTTTAATTATAAAATGGAAGGATTAAAATTTTCTCCACTTTGAAATGGAAAAGAGGGGCAAGGGAGATAGCCCAGCAGTCTAAGCACCTGCCTGATAGGCATGAGGATCCAGGTTTGATACCCAGTGCTACATGCAGCACCACACCAGCCACTGACTGGGTTGGGTGTCAACACCAGTAATCCCAGCCTTGAGGAAGCTGACCCATGAGGACCATTGTGAATCTAAGCTGTGCAGCAAGACCCTGTACCAAATACATAAATTAAAAATAAAATAAAATGGAAAAAATATGAAAGGATCAGAAATGGACATAAAAAGCCTATTTTGATCAAACAAAATAGAGCTTTCAAATACTATTTGCCTAAAGAAAAAACAGCAGTTAAGAATAATGAGGTAAAGCAATTCAAAATTGAAACCCACTGGAAAAAAGCAGGCATTTAAAGGAAATCAAAATGTTGATTTAAATCTGAGTAGTGAATGGCCAAACAAAGATTTGTGAAAATGGGCACTTCTTTACTGTCGAATGGAGCAGGAAACCTGAAGGTTGTACAGATTTGTCTGAGACGTGGAGTCAAATATTTTAAAAAAGGAACTAGCTAAGCACTTTGTGATTTTGTACAACATCCTCAAAGACAGACTAATCAAATGATGTTTTTAAAATGTATTAATATTTCTGTGGGGGGAAGGGTCTACAGGGTGTTCAGGCTCTCACCACTAGATTAGACTCATACTAATCCTCCTGTTTACAGTTTACCAAGAGCTAGGATTACAGGCATGCACCACCACACCCAGTCTCAATTTCAACAGACCCTGGAATCAAACCCTGGCCCCTGCACCTTCTTGCAGTTGCTTTAATTTGAGGAGCTATTTGGCCATCCCTAAATTAGTTCAAATGAGTTTTCAGAAGATGTTTCACCCTGGAAACTTATTCCCCCTTCAAAGTTTCTCCTTCTGACCTGCTTGCTGTAGTTTCTAATAAAACCTAAGAGAAAAAGTACATAAATAATCCTATAAGTCAGAAGTTATTAGCAGTTATTTTTAAGAAAGGGGATACTAGATTGTCAAATCTTGGTGACCTTTAACACTTCATACTCACCAGTCTAAATTTTTTGGAGAAATTCACTAAGGTTACAGATCAGCTCTTTTGTATTCAGTGTGCACAGCTAAAAGGCAGAAATTGGCAAAAAGTTTAATTGCCTCAAAAGAAACAGGAAAACATGAAAAAAGGAATAGACTGGCTATGGTGGTACGTGCCTGTAATTCCAGCACTTGGGATGCTGTAAACAGGAGAATCACTACGAGTCCACTCTACACAGTGAGACCCTGTAGACCCTATAGGCCCTATAGACCCTGCCCTAAATACAGAAAAAAGAAAAAAACATAAAGAAGTTTAATGCAACTGGGGTTTTATTTTGCTAAGCTTGGTCATGAGACTACTTTTCTCAGTGAACAATTTATTTCTTAAAGATATGGTAGATATTTGAAATGTAACACCATCCATGTTGAACTATACTCTTAAACTATCTCTCTCTCTGAGGCTTAAGTCAACTCTGTTTCAACTTTCACAGTTTTAATAAAGATATGCAAACAAATAAGACACTAATTTCAGTTTAATGGAAAATCTCTTTTCGTATAGATATTGCCTATACAATCTGCGAAAGAATTCAGCTTTTAGGATTTTCTATCTTTAACACCTTACTGTCAAAAGGTCATAGCATTTGATAAATATTTATAACTAACACTGACATGGCAGGGGATGGATCTCACTGACAGGGTGCTTGGCTTGTGTGCACAAAGCTCTGGACCCCATCCCCAATACCAGAAAAGCTCAGACAAAATGCATTGGAATTAAAACCCTAATCTAGTGCACCAAACCTGGGACCATCTCATGTAAATACTGGCTTGTTTAAATTGTAAATTTTTACCTTATGATAGAATCTGGTCCAAAAATACCCATTTTTCTAGTGTTAAATTGCTTTCCTTATTACTCTATAAACCTAGTGAGAGTTCTTCACAAAATTGGAATCATTTCCAGTCTTCATCCTTCATTTTATATGATTCCTGGCAAGATAGAACTTAAAAAGAAGATATGCAATTTACATTCTTACACACCTGCATACACAGAGGAGCCCACAAATGTATCCATATATAAAGAGCATCTATTTGCAAAGGAGCCTGTTGATTTGAAAATGCCAGTGGGAAGCTGCCCAAGAGCAGAGAAAAATCACATCAATGTTTCTATCAATTCAGGTCTTAAAAATAATATCAATTCCAAAACAAAATTTGTTGAAGTGCCAAAAAAAAAAAAAAAAACAAAAAGGTTAATGAATCCATTTCACTACATTTCTAATTCTCTGAAAGCTTTAAGAAGTAATTTGTTTGTTTTATAATAAACCATCTGTTAAGTCAATGAAAGCATGGATTTTAAAAATTTTGAAATTGCTTTAGGGTTCATTATTTTTGAAACAAAGGAGGGAAAATTAATTCTATTACAGTTTTTATTCTGAATCCAACTTTCTTATGCCTGAATAAGTATTAAGTAATATTTTATATACACATACATAAAAATATAAAAATTAACATCTGAGCCGGGCATGGTGGCGCATGCTTGTAATCCCAGCACTCGGGAGGCTGAGGCAGGAGGATTGCTGTGAGTTCAAGACCAGCCTGAGCTACAAAGTGAGCTTAAGGCCAGCCTGAACTGCATAGTGAGACCCTATCTCAAAAAGACAAAAAAAAAAAAAAAAAATTAACATCTGTTGACAGGACATTTATGCAGTGTGTTAGGTATGGATTTTACCTAGCACTTATTCACCATAATTTAAAATCTATTTAGTGCTTCTACAACATGATCAAATGTGAAAAATAATGTTCTCCAGAGCTAAACCACCTATACTTTCACTTAAAATCCATTAGTCATTGTAAATTGAAAACAAAGTCTTTTTTTCTGCCACTTTTTTAACTTAGAAATATTGTCTGGGTTAGAATTAAGAGCAAATAGATAAAGACCAATCAATATGACCTCCCTGGAGAGCTTTCAAAAAATACAGATGGTGATGTCTGACATCAGTTACCACTGCAAATCCTTCATACATGGTCGTCTCTCTGGCCACAATCCTAGTGGATTTCATTACCCAGAGTCTGTGTAGGAACCATTCCAGGCAGGGTTGTCTACCAACCAACTGGGCTGATGGAAGGATCTGGGCTCCCATTACAGCCTATAGTGTGAATAATGGTAACAGGTTCCATGCCAACTTCCAGCAAGACCCTCAGGATCACAAGCCAGGCCTATATTGACTGTGTCACCAGCTGGAGGACCCTTAAGTCTAGAACACAAGCACCAGTATCCCTGCCCAGAACATGTTGTGCTCATTCATGTCAATTACATCTTCCACATCAGGAAGGCAAAGATGCCCAGCCCTGGGGGAGTAAGGCACAGGTCCAGAGCCACACTCTCCTCCTGGCACTCTTCATAGTTGGAGGCAGTAGTGCTGGACTCGCTCTGCCGTCTCCCTGCCTGGTACCAGCCCTGAATCTGCTCTACAGTTTCTGGGCTGATTATTATTTCCAGGTCAAAGTGAAACAGTTCTCCTCCTATGCAAAGAGCTTGCCTCCACCAAGGTCTAGCAGCTCATTAAGCCCTACCTAATGTCTATGGAGGGCCCCTTCCAACATGTATACAGGACCTTAACACCTCCTCCAGGAATGTTAGGTCATCATAGTTGGGAACATTGATGCCAGCAGGAATGCCAGAACCTGCAAAAGTGAGACCAACCTGGGAGGTGATATCCCAAGTGAGAAACTTGTACCTCTCAAAACCAGTGGCCAGGAGAATTCTGTCAGTTCTTCACTTGCTTCCAGCTGCTCAGATTTATCACTCATGGCCTAGAAATCTTCAAACCAATGGGATCATGTAGCTCTCAATGAATGTGATGTAATTCTGCACCATGGGTTCTTTATTCTGGATCCAAAAATTCAGAGTCCATCTTGTGGACCTTGGTCCAGGCTTGGATAAAGCTCCTCACATACTGGGCGAACACCTACTCCTGGTGGCTGTTGGTTGCATATACCTTGGGTTCCACTAGATGTTCTACCTCATTCTGGAGAATAGAAGTATAGTCCTCCAGTATCACCAGAGATGGGTTTATTTCAAATTTGTGGCTCTTCAGCTTGGAAATCATATCCAAGACTAAAGTCATGTCTTCGGCAAGCCTGAAAGCCAGCCATACCTCTTAGCAAGGCTTCTCTTTCTGGTTCACTTCCTTGAAGAGGTGTATGTTGTAGGTACTGCGGTTCCAGGCATCCAGAAAATCTTGCTCCAGTTCCATAATAATATCCAAAGAAATAAGTTTCCCAGATTGCAGTGCTGAAGCCTGAGCTCCAGAGACCATAAGCTCTCCTCTGCCAGAGGTCCCTGACTTCTTCTGGACGTTGCTACATGGCCTTACTCAGAAGGATCACATGCTCTAGCTTCCCCTTGGGCATGTTGCAAACAGACTTGGTGTCACTCAAGTACTTGTAGTTGCCCATGTTGCAGTAAATCCCTAAAGCATAGCCTGAAATGCCTGCAGCTGCTGCTCCCTTTGCAAACTTATTTTCATTTTTTAAGAGGATACTAAAATTGAAATATATTTGAAATAAATCATTCAGAGAATCATCACTGTTTTAGTGTAAGCAGTACAAATGAGCTTGAGTTCATTTAATTGTCATACATTTAAATATTTTTAATTATTAACTGATTTATATATTGAGAATTAGTAGAAAACCACTAATAACTCTTTCCCATAGCATATTCATTATTGGGATAAAAAAATTGAAAAGAACAACAAGAAAAATGATGAATTCTGCCCATAGAATAACCACAGATGTCTACATTTCTCATCCAAGAGAAGAAAATTATGGTATCTTCATGGTAAACAAGCTATATTTTTATATATCAGTTAATTCTTTTATTATATATGTTATTATTATTTGTCTAATTGTCAACTCCAAAGCCTCAAGCAGTCATGGGATGGACTTCTAGAGTTTGTGATTAACTCATGATCCACTGGGATTATGCATGTGAGTGCTGCTGGGATTATAGGAATGAGTGCTGCTAGGATTATAGAAGTGTTGCTAGGATTATGGGTATGAGTACTACAACCAGTCTGAGGCAGATAGTCTGAATGCAACTTAGGGGAGACACTTTCTCTCTGTTGCCATTGTTGCTGTTACTTCTCCCTTTTACTCTTGCTGTTTTGCTGCTTTCTGCCTCCATGAACTGCTGCCCTCTGCCATGTGTCACTCTGCCTTAGATCCAGCTGAGTATGTACTGAAACTTCCAGTAACTGTGGGCTAAATAAACCTTTCCTTCCTTCATTTTGAGTGTCTGGTTTTTGTCCCAGCAATGATAGGAGAGTAACTGAGACAATTAACAAACTACTCTTCTAGGTGATTGCATTAGTCAAGGTCCTTGTGGCTACAATACAATATCTTACAATAAATTTGCAACTTATAAAAGGAAAGGCGTCAGGAGATTCAGCACAAGATTAGCTATCTCCAAGGCAAAAGCATCAACATCACGGAAACCGGGTGGAAGGGAGAAAAGCTACTGAGTTCATGATGATGGGAAAGCAGAAAAACTGGGGAGTAGTGCCAGAGAGGAAAGCATAAAGAGGACCATAAACAGTGTCCAAGATTTTGAATCACATAACTCACCCAAACACACCCAAAAGCATGCCATCTCTTAAACTAATGAAGTCAACACATCAGGATTAATGGTCACAAGTCACCCCTTGTTGACACACATTCAAACATATTTCCTTAAACCACACAAAATCTCCAAATGAAAACAATAACAAGTTCATCAATTCCACCTAACATAATAGAATTATTATGTCTCCAATCAGGCATACAATAATCTCTCCCCCAAAGTTTCCATCATCCTAGCATTTTTCGAAGTCCTACTATAATTTTTTTTCTGAGACTCAAAGCAAACTCTCACCTGTGAACCCCTGTAAAAATAAAAACTGAGTTATGTAATCCCAAGGTACCATGGCCCAAGGTAAAGAGGGGTTTTCAGTAGCCCAAAATGGTGAGAATAGGACCTTTGATATGTGTCTTAGTGAGATGTACCCAAGTCGAAGCCCCTTGGCCCCTCAAACACAGAGACCCTAAAGTAGAAGGGGAAAAAATAAAATAAAAAAATAAAGTAGAAGGGCTTCCTTTGGCCTCAAATCCCTATCTTAGAGGGTTAAAGTTATAAAAGACTTCTATGGGGAAAATAATGTGCTGAGACAATAACCAGAAAACCATCTCTTCAATTTCATTGTACAATTTTTTTGTACTTTTTATTATTATCTTCAAAGAATACAAAATAGTGATAGAAGAAAACAACATTATACATGATACAAGATTTCACTAATCAAAGTATAGGAATACAATAATAGTTGCTGTATTACATGATGCTATGTGCAAATTAGTTTTTCATATTACCAGTTATAAACATATAAGTTTGGTTTTTTAAGAAGAACGGTAACTAAGAAGTTATGAGAAATTTGAGAGAGGAAAAACTCAGAGTAAAAATAAAAATTGTAAGCATTAACTATTCCTTTCTTTCTTTTTTATATTCATATAATTAAAATTCTCAAAGTAGGAGTAGGCAATAAAAATTCAAAGACTTGAAATTTGTGAATTTAGTTCAACTTGTAATACCACATTTCCAAGATAAATGAACCTTTTGCACAACAAATTTAAATAAAATCATACCAAGATACAGAAAAATGAAATGTACAAAACTCCTTATAAAGAAAACAATGGTTAAAGCATATACATAGAAATATTAGTTATGGAAGAACAAAGTTAAATACTATCTTATTCCACATTAGAAAGAAAAAAAAGAACCAAGTGTGTAAGAGACTAGACTAATTAAGGGACTGAAGGGAAAAAAACCCTCTATCCTCTTTGAATCTTATAATTAGCAAATATACCTTTGAAAACTAAAAGTAAAATATTTTCTATTTATATAAACTTGAAATATTTTAATATCTCCAGATGTAGCATATAGGAAATAACAAAGAGCATAATTCAAAAGGCATGAGAAGTTGCAGTATGCTCCTGGACGAACATTAAAGAGCTCTCAAAGTGATAGTTATGCAGGACTATATAAAATATATTAGATGAACCCTTATTTAAAAGGTCATTGAAGATTTCTATGAAACAGTACCAATCTTATATCAGGT
>PVKA01032756.1:0-25008 GCA_004027165.1 Ctenomys sociabilis
CTCTTGGGAGGCTGTAAACAGGCAGATCACTATGAGTCTGATCTAGTAGTGAGATCCTGAACACCCTGTAGAACCTTCCCTAAAATATACAAAAAAATAAATCTCTCAAAACCCAACAAGAAGCAATTAAATTGAAGCAGTAATTTTAAAAATTATCAATTATGAAAAGCTCATGACCCAGTGGACTTAACACTAAATTCTACAAGAACATATAGTTCTACTACAAGAAGGATGTAACCTACCTCAAACTTCTTAATAAAATTGAAAAAGAAGGAGTACTCCCAAAGTAATTCTCAGAAACTAGTAGTACTCTCATTCCAAAACCAGAAAAGAATCCAACCAAAAAAAAAAAAAAGCTTTGATCAATTTCCTTAAATGAACATAAGTGCAAAACTCCTCAACAAGATACTGACAAATAGAATCAAAAAAAAAATGACATATCATAAGTAGGATGATGAAGTAGGCTTCATCCTAGGGATGTAGGCAGGGCCAATCTATGCAAACCAATAAATGTAACCTACTACATAAACAGAAGTGGGCAAAAATGATATAATCATATCAGTTGATCCAGAAATAGTCTTTGAACAAATCCAACACTTATTCGTGATAAAACCCTAAATAAATTAGGTATAGTAGGCTTATTTAACTCTCACAAAAAACATTTTTGACAAAGTTACTGTCAACATCATATTGAGGAAAAGCTGGAAACCTTTTCCTCTAACATCAGGAACATGGCAAGGATGCCCACTATCTCTACGCATCTTCAACCTCATAATGAAACCTTTAGCCAAAGCAAGTAGGCAGAAGAAACAAATAAAAGGGATATTAGAAAAAACTCAAAATATCCTTATTCCCAGATAGCATCATCCTTTATAGAAGATCCCTAAATTCCATCAAAAGTCCCTAGATCTAATAAACAAAATTAACATAAAAAAATTCCTGTACATCATGAACATAATGACAAATTAGGAAAACAATGACATTCACAATGACACAAAAAAATTTAAATACTTTAGAGCTAACCTAACCAAGGTAGTGAAAATCCTTTGCAATGAAAACTATAGTACTGTACTCTGGAAAAGAAGATCAAAAAGGATATAAGAAAATGTATCCTTTTTCTTATATCCCCTGTGCCTGGATAAGGAGAACCAATATTGTCAAATATGGCCATAAATCAAAAACTGACATACAGATTTACCTTTCTTTGTTGCAATAATTTTATTTGTTTATAACAAAATAAATGAAGCTATGGATTTCAAGGTCACTGAGAATTGAAGTTTAAACATAGTCATGACTACTAGCATGCAAGTTTGAATGCAAGGAAAAGGCTTAAGGAAGCAGGCGTCACAGTACATCATGGTTTTGTCAACATTAGTACAAGCTCAGAGTACTAGAGATTCCCCTAGGTGAGGCTAAGTGTGCCCCAAGTTCCCCTGCTTTCAGAAGGAGGAAGTATTAAGGATTGTTTTCTGTGTTTCATCTGCTAGAGTTTAATATACTTTCCTAAAGAAGAATAGATTCCAAGATCCAATCAGATAGCTCAGCAGACTAAAGTGCCTGCTATCAATAAATAAGGGCTCTTTGCCCCTTCTTACCACTAATCAGCCCGACACACACACACTAGCTTAGAGACCTGTGCCTGGATCCTGCTCTGTTCTCTCTACTGGTAACCACTGCAGCAAGCACTGCCTCTTTCCAGAAGTAGGGCAGGTCAGACCTTGGCAGTTGGTGCCATGTCAACTGAGGCCTCACATTTAATACCTAGCACTGAGACTTGTGTGAAGGATTGAAAAGAGAGAATGAACACTCAGTAGAGCAAAGTAAGCAGAGTCTGGAGGTGAGCCCTGGACTGTTTAACTGGGAAAGAGGTCACCTTGATACTCTGCAGAGAAAATGCTTGGATTATGAAACATGCTGATGTTGATTAGTTGACTGGGGACAAATGCCTGAACCAAAATAGCACTTAGCAAGACAGATCTAGTCCTGGCACTAAGGCTCCATCATAAACTGGAGCACAATTGGGTAGGCAAACTCAAAACACACAGCAGGGAAAAAGTCAAGTACTGGAGGCAACTGTAGCTTACAGTCCTGAGACTGCCACTGGGTTTGTGCTGGGCTCTGCCAGTTGACCCTCAGCGTGGTCACCACCTTGGGCAGCCTGAATATGTTATGCGATGGGTCTTCTGACTTGAAGCTGCTACTACACATTCTCCAGTAAACCAGTCCACTGCCTGTTTCCTAGAAATCCTGGTCAGTATGGCAGCTTGTCTAGAGCGATGAGCTCTTTGGGCAGTCCATCAACCATCCTTGCAGGCACCACACAGGGCCAGGTGGAGCACAGCAAGGCTTGCCTTCCTCTTGCACAGTCTTCCCACAGCCTGCTGGCTTGCTTGGGTCCAGATTCTGGGGATTCCCATCTTCAGTGAGGTACTGACTTGGCTGCCCCCTGATATACAAGTGTAATCCCAATCAAAATACCAATCGAATTCTCACAGAACTAGAGAAAACAATCCTAAAATTCATATGGGATCAGAAGAGATGAGAAAAACAAAAGCAATCCTAGGTAACACGAGCAAAGTAAAGGATATCCAATTCCAAATTTTAAGTTATATTACAAAACTATAGCTATTAAAAGAAGAAAATACCAGCATGGCACTAGCACAAAAACGAACATGTAGTTCCATAGAACAGAATAGAAAATGCAAAAACAAACCCAGGCACACTCAAGTATTTCATTGTAAAACAGACCAAAGTACACACTGGAGGAAAGACCACATCTTCAGCAGATGGTACTGGGAAAACTCACTATGAACATGCATGGTTGAATCTGTGATCATATTGCCCCATTTCTCTCACCAGGTACTAAAATAAAATCAAGGCAGATGGAAGACTTAGATATTAAAAGAGAAACATTAATCTTCTGGAACATAAAAATAGTCAGGACTCAGAGACTTAGGTACTGGCAAGTATTTCCTGAACAGAACCCTAATTGCAGAAATAATATCAAAAATCAACAGTGGGCTTATATTAAGTCAAAATTTCTACAAAACAAAGGAAACAACCGACAGAGAGAAGAGACCTATTATAGAATGGGAGAAAATTTGCAAGCTATTCCTTGGACTATTATCTAGAATATACAAAGAACTAGGAAACATAGAGTCCCCAAATGAAAAGCCCAGTCAAAACATGCACAACTGAAAAGAATAGGTATTTCTCAGAAACACAAATGGCCAATAAAAACATGAAAAAAGTGTTCAATATCTCTGATAACTAGAGAAATGTAAATTCAAACATTTGGTTTTCATCTTACTCAGGACAAACGGCTATAATCAGAAAATCAAATAATGACAAGCACTGGTGAGGCTACTGGGGGGAAAACGATCTCTTCTACATCTTTGATAGGAATGTGAACTGCTACAACCACTATGGAAATCAATAGGGAGACTCCTTAAAATTCAAATTCCTTTCAACTCAGCTATTCCTCTTCTAGTTGTCTTCATGAAAGAATTAAAGACATCATATTACAGTTTATAGTAGCACAGTCCTAATAGTTAAATCTTGGAAACAGCCTATATGTTCATCAACAGATGAATGGATCCAGAAAATGTGGTACTTGTTCATGGGGACGTATTACCCTGTGATAAACAAGGATAAATTCAAGTTATTTGTATGAAAATGGTTTGCCTTGAGACAATATGTTAAACGAAATCAATCAGACACCAAAGCTTAAATATTGCATGTTTATTTTATATGACAAGCCCAAAATATAAATAGATTAAAGGGAACATTAAAGATAGGTAACAGGAAAACCAGAGCTAGACATTTGGCAAATAAGAAGGGGGAAGCTGTAAAAATAATTAATATTTGAAGATAATAAATGATGTATAACTATTGTTGTTCTTATTATAGTGTTATAAAATCTTGTTTTATTTGCCTCTTATATTAAAAATGTATTATGTATATGTACCAATTCTGCATGATGAATGTAATCAGTATGTACTATAACAATGAGTCAATAAAAATTAAAATTTTTTAAAAAGATAATGGGAAACAGGAAAGCATACTTCGTTAAGACAGTAAAGGATCCTGGGAATAAAGGAGTGAAGAAGAAAACAGCGAGTTAAAAATGATCAAGATTCAATATGCATGTATACCAATTCCCCAGTTCCCCAAGAGGAATGTAAATATTACATATAGCAAACATACACCAACAATAAAAAATTTCAGATTAAATGCAGAGTAAAATATTCCCAAGGAGTTTTCTGTACGCCAACTTGTTATGCTCATATCAAAATCTTAAACAGGTTGCAAATTACTGAACGTTTCATATTGTATCAGAAACACCACTACTCTTTATTTCATCAATCCTGACCCATTTCTTCAATTGATGAAGTCCTCCTGACTTTGGAAAGTATCAGTGACTTAAATTCCTGACCTGGACAGCAAACGACATTTGTAATTTGGTTGCATAGACTGGGAGGGGAGTGGAGCAGTGCATTCTCTAGGCTCAAAGGCAGAGAGGCCTATTATTACACTGGGTGCATCTCTAAGACTGTGTTTGCTGAAAGCAAAGATCTGGTGAAGGCTGATGCACTGCCTGCTTCCTCCCTGCCTTTGTTATGCAGATGAGCTTCCATTTTATTTCTGGTGTTTCAGTTCAATCCTGAGTGTTTTAAAAGTTGTGAAGCTTCACTGAACTCAAGGAGAGCTTAAGATCTGAGATGTTAAACTGGCACGGCAATAATGTCTAGCAGAAAATGAGGGTCTCTTTCTCAGTCCTCTTTTTCCTGCTTACTAATGAAGACCAGATCTTTACTGTTAATGTGACTCTTATGTGAGGAACGCTGCAGTGATCCAAGGTAATTCATCATTAATTAATGTACCATCTTTCTCAACCTGTCCCCATTTAATCATAAGAGCTGGTGAAGGCTGGAACCAAGGAATGGCTGCTGGTTAGAAAAATACAAGGAAATTTTTAACTCTTAGCATTTTTCCAAGTGGGAAGTATTTTTACTTTGGAAAATTGTGAGGATGAAAAATGTTGTTGGTAAACACTGTGTCTTGGGGCTCCATTGTCCGTGCTCTGCTGCTGACATGTCCAGCTGCCCAGTGACATTTTTTTATGAGGAGAATAGATTTATTGAGGGAAAGAAAGCTCTTGTCCAAGAGAGGAACAGGAGGGACGTCCCTAGTGGGTGGTTCCCCCAGGAAGCTGTCTCTTCCAGGGACTTTTATAGAGGAAAACCATGTGGTGAGGCAGGTCTAAGGTGGCAGAAAAGACACAGGAACTCGCTTAGTTGGGCATGAGGTGGGACGAAACTATGGTTAACCAATGAGATTACAAGCACCATTGGCTTGAGGGCCTGGCCCTGTCTGACTGCCTAGAATATTTCTATCTAACTTGGTTGTCTGCAATATCCTCCCCTCTGAAGAAGTAACCCGAACTTCCATGAGGGAACCATGGGTGATGACAGCTCTGGCTTCGTCAGGCTGAAAGGGGCGTAGCTGTGTACTGGCAGTCAGAGATACTCTCCAGAAGTTCTATCTAAAGGCCCTCAATAGATGACAGGCAATTTTCTCTTGGGTGGATGTACAGCTTTGAATCTCTGTCCAACGATCTCAGTAGGACTCTCCAAAATGTACAGGGAGAAAAACTGATCTTGGGTAGGTAACCTCCAAACAATATAGAGAAAAATGATCTCCCAACCTGACCTGGATGAGTTCGTGTTCTCTAAAACTAAAGAATGAATTTTAGGAACAAACAGAGGTTATGAGCAGAATAGATTTATTGAGGGAAAGAAAGCTCCTGTCCAAGAGAGGGACAGGAGGGGGACCCAAGTGGTTGGTCCCCCCACAGACATGTTTTTAAGCAATCTCCGAATTTATATTTTTGTTCCTTCATCATGGATGACTCCTTTTGGACATGAAATGTAAATCTTCATTTATATATTTTTTTTAATTGTGGCAATCTGCATAACAGAAAATTCACCATTTTAACTACTTTTTTGTTATTTTTAATTAATTTTATTTAGAAAGAAATAACAATGAGACAGTTTCAAAACAGGTTAGTAGGACAGTTACAATAATTAATACATTTCACATTGTGGTCTTCATAGCAGTTATTCATTGGGCCAGGTGCTTAAGCCACTGAGCTATCTAATAGCTCAGTGGCTTAAGCATCTGCCTGGCAGGCACAAAGTCCTGAGTTTGATCCCTGGTTAAATTTCATAGTAGTTATTCATAGTACAAGATGCAGACATGGTATGTGTCTATTAGTTCAAATGTTTCTTCTCATATATGTATCCTAACTATTTTGTCTATACAGATACATATATATACAAAATTGTTACTACTCATTTTAACTGTTAAGTTCACTCACATAGGTGTGCAGCCATCACTAACTCCAGATCTTACTCATTGTGCCAAAGTGGAATTCTGTCCCCATCCAACCTTAATTCTCCATTCTTCTCTTACAGGATCTTAGACACTACAGTTTCTCCTGTCTCTATGAATTTGGTTATTCTGAGTACTTCATGTGAATAGAATCATGGAATTTTGTCCTTTTCAATCTGATTCACCTATCAATGAACATTTGAATGATTATACTATTTAGCTATTCTGAACAATGATGCTATAAATCTAGTATACAGATTGCTCTCTGAATTTGAGTGTTTAATTCTTTGATGTGTATACTCAGAAATGAGATCACTGAATCATATGGTAATTATATATTTAATTTCTTTAGAAAACTGCCATACCACTACTTTTATTTTTTAAACCAGTTCTCAAGGTTGATAAACTCATTTCTCCTTTTGCTTTTGTCTTTCATTTGTCTATTCACTTACTTACTTACCAGTTACCTTATTTGCATTCAGGTAGCCAACCTATTGAGTATGAAAAGGTTTATCATGGTGGTTTTCCTTTAGGTTTGCCCTATTGATTAGTGATATTATGTATCTATTCATATGCTTTTATTCTAATTGTATATTTGAGTGGGGAGGAATAAATATTCAAATCTTTTGTCCAATTTTAAATTGAGTTGTTCTTGATTACAGTTGAATTACAGGAATTCCTTATGTATTCTTCATATTAATTCTTTACCTGATAGATGATCTGCATTTCTTTGCTCCTTCCCATATTGTCTTCTCACTGGTGACAATGTTCTTTCACACACAACAGTTTGATTTGGAAAAAGTCCCATTTATTTATTCATTCATTCATTCATTCATTTATTATTTTCTCTTGTTGCCTATTCATTTAATGTTGCACCTGAAAAATTATTCTAAATTTACTGTCATCAAGCTTCTTCCCTATGTTTCCTTTGAAGAGTCTTACAATTTTAATTCATATATTTAAGTCTTTAATCCATTTTGAACCCATTTCTATATGTAATTAAAAGTTAGTTGAAGTTTATTATTTTGCAGGTGGATAATGCAAATTCTTAATGTTATTTACTGAATAATAATATTTTAGTCTTGTCAAAAACAATTAGACATATACAAAGGTCATTTTAGAGTTTTAAGGTACTTTGGGCAGAGTATTGCACTGAGAAAATGCATGGGCTTTAGAGTCTTGTAAACCTAGTTATGAGTACATTTTTCCCTACCCATTTATTTATTTATTTGGTACAGGGTCTCACTATGCAGCTTGGACTTGTACTGATCAACCTGTCTCATCTTCCCCAGCACTGGGATTACAGATGAACACTTGGTTTTTATGGCCAGAACTGTGGAGCAAAGGTTCTGGAACCAGCACAGTATGTGGTGCCAGGGATAAAACCCAGGTCCTTGCACTTGCCCGACCACTGAGCTATCTCCTGAGCCCCAGAAAATTTGGGTAAGTTAGTCTAACTCCCTGAAGTTAATTTTCTTATCTGTAGAATGGCCAATGGTAGGGCCCATCTGTTAAATTTGTTTTATAAAAGGGGGGAGGAGGAGATAAATGAAATCAAAATGTTAGCACACCTACTAAGGGATTACTGCATTCAAAACTTGACTAAGCTTTGCTCCATATCAGTATAATAAGGACATTAACACTACAAAAATCCTAGTTCACAGGTAGCTGAAAAAAGGAGACTTAAATCATCTGCTAAGATGTCAGCTCCAGAAATATTTGGTTTACTGTCATGAATAATTTGGATAATAATACTTTACATGTCTTTTTTTTTGTATGTAGTGCAGGATCTATAAGGGTCTCACTACACAAGTCCAACTTATAGTGATTTTCCTGTTTTCAGTTTCCCAAGTGCTAGGATTACAGGCATGTGCCACCATGCCCAATCTCATTCACTGTTTCAGCATGCCCCAGGAGCGAGGCCAGCACAGCAGGTCAGGAGTATAACCTCCACCCTTGAGTCTGCCTAAGCAGGCACATTAATCCTCTGAGCCATCTGGCCAGCGCTTATTTCACATGTCTTTAAACACAATATTTCAATATTATTATCTAAAGAAAATATAAAATAGTAAAAAAAAAAAAAAAACAAACATAAATTATACAGAACTTCATCAAACAAATCAATAGGAATTCAACAGTGGTTGCTGTATTGCATAATATTGCCTTCAAAT
Organism: Ctenomys sociabilis; assembly: GCA_004027165.1. Lineage (NCBI taxonomy): Eukaryota > Metazoa > Chordata > Mammalia > Rodentia > Ctenomyidae > Ctenomys > Ctenomys sociabilis. The sequence goes on from PVKA01032756.1 coordinate 8,565, forward strand.
TAGTCATTCAAATTACCAGAGATAAGCATGCAAAATTGGTTTTTAAAAAAAGAAAGAAAAATTTAAAAGAATAAGAAAAAAAACGTAAACATCAGTTGATCCCCTCTGACATGACTGACAACTGCAGTCCATCCCTGAGATTTACCCTATGCTTTGTCCAAACTGAAATTTTTTATGCCAAATTGGCAAACACAAAATTTATGTTTCATCTCTATCTCATAACAAAATAGTCTTTTCCATTTTGTTTCAATGGCCCAAATACATTTGTATTGATTGGTATGATCAAAATCTTCTCACGAGTTAAAAATCAAATAAAAATTTTAGGTTCTTATGATGATACAGACGATGGGATTCACAACAGTGCCACCACTTTGGAAATCAGTCTGGTATTTTCTTATAGAATTGAACACATACTTAATGTATAGGAGGCCCATTTTTAGCTGTCTATCTTAGAGGAACAGAAACTTAGATTCACAGAAAAACCTACATCTGAAGATTAACAGCAGTGTGCTTCCTCACTGCAAAAAAAAAAACCTGAAAACAATGTGATATTATACAACAGTGCCCTATAACTAGTGAACAAATAAACTGTAGAAAAATCCCTGCAGTAGAATGCTACTTAGCAATAAAAAGAATGGATGTTGACACACTCTTGTGTCCTCGATGCATTGCAAGTGCATGCTGTTGAACAAAAGAAGTCATACCCAAAAAGCCATCAGTGTGTGACTTCATTTACAATGGCATTCTGGAAGACGCAACAATAAGGAATGAAGAACACATCACTGGATTCCATCATAGGGAAGGTAGATAGTTAGACTCTGAGAGAAATGGGAAAAAAAATGAATGGATTCTTGGTTTTGTTAATGCTTACCTAATTGTAGGCATTTTAGTTAGTTTACAGTGTCATACATCACAGGCTAATTTTACTACATATAAATTATGCCTCAATTAAAAAGCCATGAAAAACAACCTTGAAGGCTTCCAAGGAGCAAGTACCTAACACATGAAACTAATCCTAGATGCTTTCCATGAGATGTGCATTATTCCCATCCAGTCAGTTTCCTTTTGCCATGATGAGCCTATGGGAATTTGGGGGAAATTCCATGTTGAATCAATCATATTTATAAGATACTGGGGCCCAATATTTCATGAAGCATAGTTTATTAAATGTTTGCCAATCTTTTATGTCTATGAACTAGAGAGTGTGACTGGTGATTCCAACAGTTATAATTTGTCAGCCACTCTTTCCAGCATCTTTACTTCATTTTAAATGTTGCACGTTTCATTACGAATGGTGAGCTAAACACATCTATAACTCTGATAACTCAATTCACTTTGTTAGGAATGGCGCCCATGCAGTTATCACATAACAATAACCATGCTGGGGATAAATATTTCATACGGAATATATTGTTATTTATTTATCATTTGTAACATGTGTTCCAAAAGTACTGCAGAATATTTATTAAACATTTATAGATAATTTTATGCCACTACTAGCATGTGATACAGATACATTATTAATTCTTCTGAATTGTTGATGTATAGAGCTCAAAATAGAGCTGTGCCATCTGGGGCTATTGCCAATAAAGTGAGGGGGAGGAAAGGAAGAAATCGACTACATTTGAAAGTTTCAGATAGCATTATCCCTGCTGAAGGTTTATGTGCTCACTGTGGCTGTGGGTTCCAGAAACCTTTTAGCCAACAAGAAGAGTGAGATGTGGATCAGAGAAATCTCTATAGTTTGAACTAGCCATGCTGGAAACTGCCTACAGTCCTACAGTCTGTCCATCAACTAAATTCACATCCAGTGATCTAGGAGTTCAGGGAGCAGATTTCCTCAAAGCAGAAGTTAAATATCAGGGATATTCGTCCCTGGTATTTCTTCTATGACCTTGACTGCACCTCGTCTGGAGAACCTACTCTGTTTCCTTTATTAAGTGGAGCTTCTTGAAATGTCAAAGCCAGTGCCAAGGTCTCCTTCCCCATGAACAACCCTGTCCCTGAAGAGAGGATGGTTAGTCTAATTGACCCAGCTTCTCTACTGCGCCTAACTTGCTATATATACAAGAAGTAAACTTGCCACTCATCATCTCTGACACCGCTGAATTGGAAATTTTTTTTTAAAGTTCCCTTTTTCCTTGCAAGTGTTCTCTATGTAGCTACAAGGGTTTACATCTTTCAAAACAGGCAAGGGAGCCTTGGTTAGATTTCCAAGGTCTTAGGTCAGCACAGAACAACCATGTTTATAACAAAAGCAAATGACCATAGGAAAAAAAGATGATACTCTTCAGTGGCAAAATGTATAATGACTCCTGCTTGTCCTGCAACCTGTAAATGATCGAACTACACTTGATTTCTGTTTATTTTTCTTCTTTTCTGGTTTAATTCTGACATGTGCTAATATTGATATGAGACAGTTTTAAAGAATACAACTCACTATGTTCAGCGAAAGTGTAAATGGACAGACTTTGAGAATGTTCACAGCCAAATAGCTGTCTGTGGTCATATGCATACCAGACGGGAATCTTACTATTTGTGCTTAAGATTACTTTATCACTTTAAAAACTTTGAATGCTATAAAGTAAAAAGTAATGTCAGTGTGGCTTTTTACAGAAATTTATGAAGAGAAAGTCAAACGTAGGAAGCTTCTAAGGATTAAAAAAAAATCTCTATCTTTCCGAGGTGGAGCAATCCCAAAACCAACAAGTTGCCACCAGTTGCAGGAGTACCAATCAGATCACTCACTGTATAAGTTGAAAGCCAAAGCCAGTATTCCCCAGGCAATGTGGCACACTGGCACTGATGGCAAGAGTATAAAGACTTGGCCAGCCCTTCTCTTCTAGATAGCTGCACCAAGGAAGTAAAATCACTGCCTCATAAAAAGAACTGCATTTCCATATTCATGGCAGCTCTGTGCACAGTGGCCAAGGGTGGAATGAGCCAAAATGTCTTCGGTAAATAATATTAAATAATAATTAGTAATAATAAATAAATAATCACTGAGCTTTCGGAAAAAACGACTGCCATTTACTACAATAGAGGTGAATCTTGAGGACGTTGAACTAAATAATATAAGTCAGTAACAGAAATAAACATGAAATTAAGCTTAACTTTTAACTTGGTTGGCTAGGAGGTTGCTTGGGGGACCAGTACAGTACAACTGCAGGTGTGCCTCATTGCATCATGAAGGCATGACCTGGGGCATTATGTCTGACCTATGGCGCTTTCCTTCCTGATATTATTTCTCTGCTCTGTTTCCTGGTTGCTCCACTATGTTCTGATACGCTATTCCTGTGTTGGAGACAGCTGACCATGTACTGGACCCTCTGAAGCTTTGAACCAAACAAATCACTTCCTCTTTTGAGTTGTGCAGCAAATATGTGGCCCCAGAAATACATAAGCTGATGAATGCAGAAACATACGTATTACATGATTCATTTACATGTGAAATCTTTTTAAAAAGTCAGAGACACAGATTAAAGCAGTAGATTTCAGGGTTGAGGAGAAGAGGTTATAAAAAAATGTATGTCAGTGGACGCAGAGTAGTAAATACGCAGAATGTACAATTCTAGAGACTGAAAGGCAACATGAGAACTATTGTTGATAACATTGTACTTTGCTTGGTAGTTGTGCTAAGAGTAATTTTAGGTGCTCTTTACACAAACACACAAATGAATAACTACATGAATTGATGGATATGTTAATTCCCTTCAATATAGTGTTCATTTCCCTACGTATATCACAATTTTACTTTTTACATGTTAAATATGTACAATAAAAAGATTAAGAACAAAAAATGAACATAGAAAGTTGAATAGCTGGGGAAATGGCTCAGTGGAATAAGCACTTCCCTGGCAAGTGCAAGGGCCTGAGTTCAGTCCCTGGTTCCAAAAACAAAAAAGAAAGTTGAATGCACTGAATTTAGTTCAACCCCTGCTTCATGAATATCTACTACATCCTAGACAGTGAAAAGACAAACACCAATAAAAAAAAAAAAGAAATGCTTCCCTCAGAAAGACTCACTCCCTAATAGATTTGTTTGGTCTTGTGTATATCATAGATTCTGGGAAACCACAACTAAACTTCAAATAGAACGCTAACACTGGGTTCTAGGAAGTCCAGATGAAGGAAAGAAATTTGTCATTAAGCAGTGATCATTGATCTCTTCACAGCTAACCCTTGTATTATTGTCCCCTTTATGGCTTAGTGATCTTTTGTATGTATTGCTTATATGGCATTTTATTCCAGCGCCTTGGTCACAGAGCCTCAAATTAATTAAGATTTGGTCCAAGAGCCGCTTAATTGCTTGCGCTTAGAATGTGGGAATTCAGGGGAGAGATGGAAATGACGAGGCAAGTCATGCATAATACATCCCTCTGCCCCTCACTGAGTGACCATTACACTGATGGGTGTTATTTAGCTTTTTTTTTTAAATCAGTGCACAGTGCCAAGAACCTGGCATTTTCAAATACTCATTAGTGCTATCCTCTGGGGCTTACGATAGCAGTTATTAAAGAAAGAAGTCTTGAGAGACACACTGATACCGCGGTGGCTAACAATGACAGAAGTTCAGGTATATCAACCCTCGTCACTTACGGAGGAATCGCATGGCTAAATTAGCTTTCAAAGTCTTAAACCGAACATGTAAGGCCCACAAATGTCATGTGGTATATTCTCCGGAGGTTAAATTTAGGTTTTCCCTGGCTCCCGCTGCCAATTTGAAAGAAAGGAAAATGTCAGCAAGCGTAGAGTTGAAGTTGAGGATGGGAGGCTGCTGAAGTGGAATCCACCAACATTGACATTAAACTATTCTTGAAGTCCAAGTCTGGGACCAGCATCAGCTGTCCCCAAATTTCCTGATTGCTCATTAGATTGCTAGTTTGCTGCAACACAACAACAATTTGCTCCAGTTGACTTGCCTGGCCAGAGGTTTCCGACCACCCATTTGCCACGATGTTAATCAAAAGTGTTTAGATGCAGCAGATAATCTGCTAGTCTGGCATTAGAAAGAGCAAGATAAGAAAGAAATGCTACTTACTCATCAGCTACAGGCATGCCATAGAGGAAACAGGCATGCTGATTCTATGGTCTAAAGACACTGGAAGAGAAAACCACAGATCAGGAAAAAATTTACCCTCCAACTCTGTCATCCTTTGAAATCATCTTTACTAACTTAAGAAGTGGAAATCTGAATCCATCTCTCCCATATCTGGAAGTTGGGGGTCTTAGCTGTAGATCAACAAAAACAGAAGCTAAGTTACATTATTTGATCAATTATAATTATGCTTGGCTGCATTTGACAGATAAGCCAAGAAGATCGAGCTTAGATGAAGTAAAGTTTTGTTTCTCCTTATTTTCAGAAGTGAAGTTCAAAAGTAGGCAGCTTAAGACTACCAGAGTGGCTTGAGGATGTTGATGTTTCACCTTGATTATTTCATGGTTGAAGGTGGCTACTGGAGATCAAGCTATCATTGCCTTTTTCCAAACAAAACTAAGAGAGAACCAAATGAACCCATTTACCAGCCAAGTGAGCTCCTTCTAAAGCATTCTCTCATAAATCCCATGCCTGTCACATATTCCATTTACAGTAATTCAGGGCAACAGATTCCCACAGCCCTGCCTTGCTACAAATAAAACTGGTCATATCCTGTTGCTTCTAAGTCCTTTGCCCCACTTCTAATCAGAGTTTTGCTACTAAGTAACAAGGGGAAAAGAAATGGTAGGTAGGCAACAGTGTCTATTACACAACATCTAGAGAACCAGGTCTTCAAAGGACTTTTTAACAGACCTTTGGTAAGGAGGAGAGGAACATCCTGGGTCAGGAGCACAATTTTCTCTAATGTTAGCTCGTTGTATGATTGATGTTAGCTCACTTCAGGGGTATGCTGAAGCTCCCTAGGACTCTTTCTGCACAGCAAAGCGAAACTCTTATCCCGCTTCACTACCCAGGGAAGTGTGTGCTCAGCTAACACATGTGAAAATGGAATGTGAACCCTTCAAGTGTCAAGTAGATTCCAGGGACTAATTAACATCATGATGATTAATCCAGGCATTTGTATTCTTTAAGAAAACTGGCTCACAAACCCATCATTATTCATAGAACTATTATTTATATTATTATTTTTCATAATGATAGCGCCTCCTGTGTATACAATATCTTCCAACACATAGATCAGTTTTCTAGATGAAGTTCACTTCATCCCCATGACACTCCCTATAAGCAATGTGGGGGAGGAGTCACCATATACCCAGCTTGACTTGTGATAAAGTGAAGGTAGTGAGTTTAGTAGCTTGCCTAAGCTCACCCAGAGGGGCCTGTGACAGTAACGTAAAGTACTAGAAATGATTAGCTTTTTAAAGATGAAGTTGGGAGCTGGCAAGACAGCTCAGAGGACTAAAGGGCCTGCTTAGGCAACCTTAGGCAAGCACAGGGACCATGGTTGAATCCCAGGCATCACATGCCACATAGCTCTGCCTCCACGATGGTGTGCGAAGCTGGCCAGCATCTGGACGGTGGTATATGGCTGTAATCCCAGTGCTGGGGAGGCTAAAAGCAGGAGAATCACCATGAGGCTGAGCTGCATAGTGAGGTCCTGCGACAACAAAACATGCTTAATAACAATAATAGTAATAGTAATGAAGTTGGGAATGAAATAGGTCAAGGTGGCCACAGTAAGGCTGGCATCAGCTCCCTGAATGCCCAGACCCCTCATCTTGCAGAAATCCTATGTGGAAATTCCCTTAAGTGGAAATTCATTTGCTTTTTTTTCTTATGTACCCTCTTCCTGGGAGCACCCCCCGCCACTTTGCAAGTAGTGTCACCTTCTCTCTCAACCAAATCAGAGGTCCAAGGGCCACTCCAGGTCCTTCGCTCTCACCCTTCACCTTAGTCACCACACGATTTGCGCATGTTTTTTTTTTTTTTATTTCCAACTCTGCATCTTGACTATTTGGAAAGAGAACTAGCTTCTCAGCTAGGTTTTGTACATCCCATCCATCCATCCATCCATCTATCCTTTCCTTCCTTCGTTCCTTCCTTCCTTCCTTACTTCTTCTGCCTTCTTTCTTCCCTCTTTTTTTCCCCATCTCTTCCTGGCTTTCTTTCTTTATTTCTTTCTTCTTACCCCTAAATTAGTCACCATTGTATGGCTGCTGAGAGCACTACAAAGTTCAAAGCTAATTATTTCATTCCTCTACTTAAAATTCCTCAATGGCTCCTCAGTGTTCCCCCAGATAAAGTTCAATTCTTTAAAACTACTCTGCAAGAGGGACCCCTGCCCACTGCCTAAGGTCCAACGCACTCCTGTCTCATGGAGTTCTGCACTAACCTCTCAAGGCTTGAGACTCCTTCACTCAAATAGGATGCTTTGCTCCTCCATCTGGATTATGCATCTGTTCATTGCCTGATATACTCCCTCTTACCCTCATAACAGCACCTTCTTGAGGAAAGCACTGTTGCCCTAGGTAACAGACAGTGCAACTGTTGGTCAGATAGAGCAGCTGTTCCAAAAGTCCCTAAAGAAACACTAGGCTCCACATCTATGTGTTTCCTATGCTGAGTCTTTATTTTATGTTGTGTTAGCTGTCTCCATACTAGACTGTTATTCTTCTGAGCTAGGGATAACAATTGAGCTCTCATGCATCCTTAATGTTCTAGGTCTCTCACATGAATGAACTAACACCTTCCTATCAGATATCCCAAGACCTGGTGTTTTTGTGCCTCTTATGGAGAATAGGACATGGACATACTTACTCTTCTGGCTCTGAAATCGAGATACATGAAAACAGCTCCTGAGGTCTAGGTTGTCACTCTACTGTATTATCTTTTTCTATTTAGATATAGCTCACATGCCACAAAATGGGCCCTTTTAAAATATGTAGTTCAGTGGTTTCTAACATGGCCAAAAGTTATGCAATCACCACCACTGCCTAATGTAGCAATGTTTTTAATTCCCCAAAAAGAAACTCCACACCAATTGGAAGTCAGCCCTCGTTCCTGCCTAGCTCCAGCCCCTTGCAACAAGTCATCCACTTTCAGCTCCTGCGTATTTTCTTTTTCTTGGACATTGCACACGTGCACCTTTCATCTGAGTTCTTTTACTGTGCGAGTACATCACAGCAAGAATCAGAGTCTTATTCTTTTATCAATGAATAAAAGTTCACTTCCTCCCCACATCTCAAGGTGCTTATTCATGTGTTGTCAGGCACTTGAATTGTTTCCATTTTTTGCTACCGCGAATTTGTGTTGTGTACATTCATGTTGATGTTTGCATGAAGATACAGATACAGTTTTAGTCTTGGGAATAAATGCTTGGAAGTGAGATCGTTAGTCACACAACTCTGTCTCACTTTTAGGAAAACTGCCGTATTGTTTTACAAAGTGGCTGTTCCATTTTACATTTCTACTAGTAATAGATTCCAATTTCTGCACATCTTTGTCAAAACTCATCATTATCTTTCTTTTTGGTAGTGTCACCCTACTAGGCATGAAGTAACATCTCACTGTGATTTTGACCTGTGCTTCCTTAATGACTAATGACATTGAATTTTTTATCATGTGATTATTGCTCACTTGTATATATATTTTTAGAAACATGTCTATTCATGGTTATTTTTCCATTTTTAATTAGGCATTTGTCTCTTTTTTTGGTGTTGGATTAGAACATTATTTCTATGTTCTTGATCCTAGGTTTTTATCAGGTCTCTGTTTTGAAGATATTTTCTCCAATTCTGGATCATATTTTTTTTACTTTCTGGATAGTGCCTTTAGAAGAGAAAAAGGTTTTAGCTATGATAAAGCCCAACATATCTATTTTATTATTCTTTTGTTGCTGTATTCTAAGGGTATTAGCTCAGAAAGCATTGGTTAATTTAAAATTGCAATTACTTGTACCAATGTTTCTTTCAAAAATGTTACTGTTTTAGTCTTCATTTAGTCTTTTATTTATTTACTATGATGTCTTGTTACAGAGCTCAGACTCATAATGATCCTTCCATCTCAGCCTCCCCAGGACCAGGATTATAGGCATGTGCTACTGTGCCCAGCTTTGGTGGCGTGCAGCAACTGGAATAGAACCTGGGTCTTTGTGCTTGCCAGACAGGTGCTTAGACCTCCAACACATCTCCATAGCTCCTACTCTTTATCTAGATCTTTGATACACTTGTTAATTTTGAGTATGATGTGAAAGAAGCATTTGACTTCATTATTTTACATGTGGATATCAGATGTCTCTTTCTTCATCAGTCATTGGTATATTATCAAAAACCAGTTGACTGTACATGTGAGGTTTATTTCTGGGATCACTAATATGCTCTTCTGGCCTCCATGTCTGTGCTTGTGCTGACACCACATGATTTTGATGACTATATAGCATTCTATTCGATGGGAAGTGTGAGATGACCAACTTCATTCTTCAGTGTCGAGATGGTTTCATCTCACCTAGGTCCCTTGTATTTACATATGGACTTTAGGCTCAGCTTGTCAGTTGCCTTACAAAGGCAGGGTACCTAGAGTTTTGGTAAAAATTGTGTTGATTATGGAGATCAGTTTAGGGAGCACTGCTTTTTAAACACTACCAAATTTCATAATCTATGAATATGGGGTCACTTTCTATTTAAATCATCTTTCACTTCTTCCAACAATAAATTATAATTTTTAGACCTCCAACACATCTCCCTAGCTCCTACTCTTTATCTAGATCTTTGATACACTTGTTAATTTTGAGTATGATGTGAAAGAAGCATTTGACTTCATTATTTTACATGTGGATATCAGGTGTGAAGTCTTGTGTTTTTTTCATGCATTTATTTCTAAATATTTTAGGCTTCTTGACAGTGTTGCAAATGAATTTATTTTCTTAACTTAATTTTCAGATTATTCATTAATGGTGTGTGGAAATACAACTAATTGGTATGGACTGATATTGTACCCAGCACACTTGCTGAGCTTAGTTGCAATAGTTTGATGACCAGTTTAGGGCTGTGAATTCCTCAGTATTTTCTTTATATAAGACCATATCACCTGCAGTTAAAACAAGTTTGACTCTTTTCTATCTGTAAAACTTTTCATTTTTTTCTTGACTAATTACCTACATTATATTTTCTTCAAAAACTTATCTCACTTGTCATTCTTCATGGTTGACTAACCTTGGTCTCCCCCTCTAGACTATACCTTCTACAAAAAAAGTAAGGATTTCATTTTGACATAACCATAATCCCAAAGCCCACTGAGTGCTGCACATGATAAGTCTTCCATAAAAAGTTGAATGGGAAGGAGAATAAATGATTCAAGGACTTTAGTTTGGGAGAAACATAAGTAGACTTTATGATTCTGGCAAGAGCCAAAGAAACCTATTAGAAGGCTCTAATGATTAATCAGGTTGGCAAGGTTAAGAAGCAGTGAATCAGGAAGTATTTTGGGACATGGAAACTGAGACATTAGAACAGAGAGAGACAGAGACAGAGATGGGGAGAGAGAAAACAGTTATGGCCCCCAGATTTCCAGTTTGTGCTCACTGAGAGAGAATTAGAGAACTGAACTGGAAAGAGGGGCAAAGATAACTCTGTATCCTTATCACTCTGTCCCAGCTACAGTGGCTCCCAAAGTAATGGTCACTTTGGAAGATGGATAAGCACAGGAGGAGCACTCGTCCCACACCGTTGCGGGGTCTCCTCATCTGTGACCCAGGAGTCCCTGCTTGCTGAGCCTCATCAGTTGCAGACACAGGGAGAGTCCACTGTGCCCTCTTTGTTCCTTGGATGCTGCTAAGCATAGTCAGAACATCCAGTCAGATTGCTTTGTCCTGGCCGACATAAGATGAGCAGAAGAAGTACTATTGTGTCATGCACCAGGTACTACTTTCCCCCTACCAGCAATGCTCCAGATAGAGATTGTTCCCAAAATAAAGAAGACATAACTCAGAGAGTCGTTCGAGTCATGATGAGCAAGGGCGTGTTGAGGAGCACATCTTCGCTATTAGGAACCACTGAGATATGTGAGACCATTCGTCACAGGAGCAGCATTCAGTTTATTCTGCTGGGGAGACAGCAGTATGGGCCTGGTGTGGGGAGTCAATGAAATGAAACAGTGACTACAGTGCAACCTACCACAAGTAGGCTTCATGAATATTGATTGTTCTGTTTCAGTTACTAACCTGAATATTTCTGTTGCATAGGAAAAAGAATTATAGTGAGATATAGATAGATGATAGATAAAGAGATAGAATGGCATTTTGTGTGCGTGTGTGTGTGTGTGTGTTTGTGTGTGTGTGTGCAGTAACATATTCATCACACATTAGGTGTACATCACACATTAGATGTCTTCTTTTCTTGCATTTTGCTATCTCACTAAACTCTTCTTATTAAAGAATGCCTTTCAAGAAAACATATTTTTATCTCCCTATTTTGTGGTTATTTGTTCTTCTTTTCAGTTGTGAAGCACAACATCTTTCCAGACATGTTTTATCTCCCTTTTCTTGCATAAATAATCGCCCCAGATTTGAGGAGCAATGTGCATGTGACGATCCCAGGGCTGGCACAGCACTTTTGATCGGCTCTTAATATTCAGCATGGTGAAAATGAGTGTCAGGTTGGGAGAGAAACCTCATCTAACATAGTTTGGGCCACTTACATTCATCTGAAGGGAGAGAAGGGATGCATTTGGACTGCAATTCTGCACCTTATAAATAGACATATATAGCTCCACATACATTATTAATATGGGCTTTATTGCTAGCTTTATTGAATCCATGATGGTGCTTCTCTCGGGAAGTGCAGAACATAGGAAGATTGCACAGATGCTGGCGTTAACCAGGACTATGATAGACCAAGCAAATAAGGCTGCGCAAACAGCAGTATTCATGCAAGTGGCATCCTACAATTCAAATAACATAATAACAAATAATGCACTCAGGCAAGCCCCACAGCTGCTATTCAAAGCATATTACGCATTTCTTATCCATGTTGCTCGTGCCAGCACAACGGTCGGCAGAGAAAATGTATTTTGATGAAGCTCCCTAGCTTGACCTACAGAGCTCTACTGGAAGGGCTCTGGCTTCCTTCTAGCACCAGGACGCTTGCCCTCATTCACTGTATCAGCTAGCCTGGACCTGCTGTGAACAGGACAAGTTATTTCTAACCTCCAGGCCTTTTGCTCTGTGTATGTGGGCCCAAGGTGCATACTCATACATTTACACGCTCACTTACTGTTTTATCCTCACTCAGCTGACTTGTGTACCCTTCTGGTCTCCAGTCTAATGCTACCTCCTGGGAAGCCCCTTCTTTGACCATCTGTCCTAAAGTAAACACTCTCACTTTCCAAACTTTCCTCCATCACTAATCACACCTATTTCTAGATGTTATCTTATTTCTCTTTACATCTTTATCCCACTTCCCCAGCTAGCCCCAAAACTACATGGAAGCAGGGATCTTGTCTGCCTGACTCATTATTAGATCTTCGTTCTTGATTTTAGTTATTGGCACATAGTAAGACTGCAGTAAAGGTTTATTGAGTGAATGAATGCTAGAGAATGGCATTTAAGGCTCAATGTCCAATAAGCCCCTGCATCTTCTTATTCACTGTGAATTTCTCCTGTACTTAAACTTCATGAAGCACAATGTTCTGTCCTAGCTGTGGTAGAAAATGAGACTCTTTCTTAGTAATCTCTATTGCACTGAAACAAACTGAAATCTACCCTAGGAAATCAGCTTGTTCCAGTGGGATAGCAGTGGCTTCAAAAGAGTTTAATCCCATGGTATTCCTTCTCACTCCATCTGGCACGGTGGAAGAAAATGGAGTGTTGAATAGTATAGCTTTTCTTATCTTCCTTGAACTAGAAAATGACTTCCCTGTAAAAGTGGGCCAGGAAATCCTCCATGTTTGGTTGATGACAAAGACTCATTCGATTTAAATCACCCCTACATGTAGAATTGATGGAGTGAAGAGGCATTTTTGGGTTAAGACCGTTGTTATGTGAAAATGCCCAATGAGAGCATCCACTCCCCTTGCTTCCACTGACAAATGACCACTATTATAAACCAATCACTGTTGAAAAGTTCCCCTTTGCCAGAAATTGGTTTAGCAGAGGGCATGTTATCCAATTCTGGCCAATAAGAAATGAAGAAAAATCAGCTAAAAGTAAGCTTCCAGCAACTGCTTCCAGCAAAATAAGAAAAATTGCACATGGAGAAATTGTTCTTTGGACCCTCTGTATCCCTCCTGCCACCTTCTTTGTAAGCCACTATGTAGGGATATGACCCCTAACACTGGGACATCTGCCTTTCAATTCAGTGGTAGAGAAATTAGTGGGATAGTGGGATCCGCATAGCTGGCAGCTGGCCCCAGCCTTGGGACTCTCAACCCATAACTTGCCATATAAATAAACAGAAGATGGTCTTTGGGTCCAAGTCAACAGTAGTCAAGAGTTCTGCTATTTGTAGCAACATTCACCCTAAGTGGTACACATACTCTACACCAGATGTTGTACTTATTTGGGAGGGAAGATGAGTAAAAGAGAATATCAAATTCTTCCAAAGCTAGAAGCATTGAGAAGAGAATTCACCATGGCAAGAAAAAGATGGAATCAGGACCAGAAGAGGAATAGGTACACAAAGTTGCTGAAACCTGGGGGGTGGGGGGGATTTATAAATTTAACTGGGGAGATTATAAAAAAGAAACATCAGAAAGCACAACCCCCACATTGAACTTTTAAAAATTCACAGGAGTTAGAAAGAAGCATTCCGTCAAAATGGGCCCCATGAGGAGGATCTGAAAGTCTTAAGGAAGTTGAAAGAGGTCACAAACATCCAGCATGAAGACAGAGGCCATACTTTCAGAGGTTTCTATTCTGCTTGTCATATAGGAATACAATAATAGCTAAACTGGAATAATTGAATATAACAGCTTGCTTTCAAGAAACCTTAAGTTTTTCAATTATTTGTCCAATATTGCACAACTATATTTGCTAATCTGAGCAACAGATTTGAAGATAAAAATAGAAAATATAACAGCAATTGTTAATCAGCTATTCTTGTTTTGAAAATCCATAACCTACCTATTGTTATATGTTACCTTGTTTCTGTCTTTGTTTCTATTTGTTTTTGCTTTTGGGCTTACTCTTCAAAATAAAATTAAATGAAGCTAAGAGGAAAAAGAATTCCAAATAATAACAACAATAATAGTAATAATAGGTATATCTTTTCATTTATATCTATGTGATGAGTTTCTCAAAAGTAAATCATTATCCTACCATCACATGTAATCAGCACATTTCTTTGCCAATAGTTCAACCAAGGTCTATCTTGGCACAGCTCTGGCAGAGAAAAGATGAGAAGACATGCAATTGCTTCACTTTTGATTCTGTGAAATTTGAAACTATTGGAAGGAATATGCCCTGACTTTCTTATCAATGGGGAGGAAGGTATGTGGAACTGAGAAAGGAAGAGAGGGATAAGTTCTGACCATCTGGTATACCTTACCAGGTTGCTAAAAACCTGAAAAAGCATCTACAAGGACACACAATCTGGGTTCTCACTAGTTGCCTCATCGTCCCATACTTTGAACGATCTCAAGAAGACCCTCAGAGATGTGGAATTGTCAGAGAAAAACAGAAACTTCCTTCCTGAGACCAAAAAGAAGTCAATAGACTTCCCCAGGAAACATTCTGATGAGACTTACAAGAATCTGGGTGTGGTCCAGAGTCCATGGAGCCATGCAAGAAGTGTCAGAAAATAGGAAGACCCAGACAGTCAAGAGTTCCTTTAAACATCAGGCAGAGAAGATGCTAAGGAAGCTCATTTGTACAGAGCTTTGCAGGGCTCCAGTTTGATAGCAAAACACTCTTGAATGGAGGAAGCTATGGACCAGATCTTTGCTCTTCTGAACCAAACATTGTCCTTGGGTCTCAGTAGCTGTGCACTCTGTAGGACTTCAGAGTCAGGTCCCAAAAAGTAAGAAACTCTGTAAAAATGAAGGATTGTGGTGAACAGTAGGAACATTGTCTATGATTTGGCCAGTTTTGTTTAAGAGGTTGGAGAGTAATTATTTTATGTTCTGCAGGCTCTACAGTGGTTATTATACCTAAATCTGCCATTATAGCACAGAAGTTGAAAATATCCCATATGAATGGGTTTGACTGTTTCTGAATAAAACTTTAGTTATAGAAACAAGGGGAAGACGAGAGTTGGCATGTGTGCTCAGATGTTGGTGGTAGTTTACAGACCTCTACTTCCAAACTAGATTTCAGCCCTGCTCCTGCTTCTACCTATCTCTCAGCCCAAGGAAGAATTATACACTTTACTGAGCTCCTGTGTCCATTCTGCAAACTGCACATAATTCCCACTATGCAGCACTGTGAAGAGAAAGCATTAAGCTGATGTCTGTAAAACATCCACACAATGCCTCACTTGTAGCAAGTTGAGCAGCTTTGTTGTCTTTCCATTGCTGTGTTACTGCTTTTACTATACCTATCAGATGAGACTGCAAAGGAAACCCAAACCACAAGCCTTCAGCAGAGAGAGCAAATGCTCCCCAGAGCTGATTGAAAGGGGAAAGATTCTCTTGCTGGCTATGTTTTTCTTTAGCTGTGGTTGAGGCTGCCTCTAATTCCTGAAAGACCTGGGCCACTTAAGTAGATTTGATTGGCATTAATTATTAAAAATAATTATTTATTAATAAATGAGAGCTCTATGAATTTCTTGCACTTGTTCAGTGCTTTATAATTTTCTTTTATTTTTTCTTTATTCTTTTCAAAGAGCTTCTAAACTGGGGCACACAGTGTACCAGGAGGCATATGAAAATAAAGGGGGAAAAACATCTTTCAATTTAGGGGGAAAACAACATTATTTTACATTAAAGAAAACTTGAACACATTATGGAACTGAATGGAGAATGTATGAGAATTCTTTTAAAGATAAAGTTTGAGACTTCAAAGATATTTCAAATTAGAATCTACCACTTTGGGCTGTGTCCCTGGTGGCATTAGACATAGTTATCTCTCTCCCACCCACCCCCACAAGTCCCTACACAATCCAAAGGGAAGGAATATTCACAAATTGGGCACATGAAGAAACACTACACAAAGTTGACCACAGCCCAGCCCTGGAGTGAGTCCTTAAATCCAAGTCTTCTAGTTCCTATGTCATCTCCACATGCAAAGGGGAAGAGATGCAATTTGGCAGGACTTCAAGGAAGCTTGGCTTACACCATTCACCAGCCACTGTGCTAAGTACCCAGGGCATACAGAGTGATTAAGAACATCTAGAAAGGTATAACCACTATTGACTTCAACTTCTACTGGTTTTGGGGAAATACCCAACCCTAAGCTGACTTCATTCCCACATGAGTGAGTCACACCTCTTTTTTTTTTTTTTTTTTTTTTTTTTTTTTTTTTTTTTTTTTTTTTTTTTTTTTTTTTTTTTTTTTTTTTTTTTTTTTTTTTTTTTT